>JAASAO010001359.1:0-137102 GCA_017311375.1 Mytilus coruscus
GTTATTTATTGTCTTGCTATTGCGCATATCAAGCAAAACAATGCAATAACATTTTTACATGAGCATGGTGAGAGGAACATCTTCTCAAATATTTTACCCTACTAAGTTTATTATAACACCTTCTGTAGCACTCCTCTGAAAAATGCACATACAAATCAAAGATTTATGATAAGGTTATGAACAGGGTTTTCTTAAATCAATTAAAGCATTGTAAACTACTGCTTACATTATAGATTTACACATAACCTAGTTATATATGATTGAAGTGAAATTGACAAATCAAAAACGCCTTCAACTTGCTAGTGAAATATCTTTGAGATAGCAAACCAATGGTACAAAAACCCTAAAATTTCATTCAATTTAAAAAAGCCTTGTTTTGAATGGTTATATGAAAAACATGATGATCTAAACAAACATTTCTATATTTCAGCTGGTCAGTTATTCAATTGGACTAAAAATAGAAAATTAGCTAAAAGGTTCAGTTGCTATTAAACGTTAAGGCTACAGAGGCTACACAATGTTTTGTTGACAATGCATATTCTTGATATTTGATATATTGGTTATCAATACAGGCTCTGTAAACATGTTAAAACCATAAATGATTTAATAATGTTTAAAATTTCTATTTCTATATATATTTCAGAACTTCTATAATAATTGGAATTACTATGATGATAGTGTTAGTATCAATTTTCATCTATTTTGTGATAAAAGAAATAAAAACCAGGTAAATTTACATGATTAATATGCCACACAATAAAGATTTTAAATGATATTGGTAGTATATTTCGTAATTCAGTCGACTAAAATCAGATTGAGGAGATAATGTATACTAATTTCCAATGTAACCTACCAAATTATACTTATCACCAGGTTTGTACTTACATGAGCAACAGGATTGGTGCCACATATGGAGCAGGATATGCTTACCCTTCCGTAGCATCTGAGATAACCCAGTTTTGGAGGGGTTCATGTTGCTCAGTCTAAGTGTCAGACCACTAATTCAAAATCCCAATCTTTTCAACCAAATTTTGCAATTTTCACAGCTTTCTAATCTAAAATATTTAAGTTTTAACTCCATTGAAACCAGGTATACCCTGAATCATACATGTATCACCTTTCTACATGCAAATTTGCAACCAATGTTTTAAGTCTTGTAACAAAGAACTGCCTTTCGGCAGACAAGTACTACTAAAAATAACCCCTGATTTTCTGGAAATCTTAAATAAGTATACTATGGAGGGCATTTATCCTCAATTTTTAATGCAAAATCATGGACAGGTAAATTATAGCTCAAAATGGTCTAAATATATATCTCTTTTACCAAAAGTTTCATTTCTGCACATTTGTCGATTAGGTTAAGTAAACAATGACATCAACAGCACTATTTTTTGCCGGGGAAGGAATACTTTTACATACTGAGGTAAAATGTAATCAATATCAGGCATCTGATTTAAAATATAATCAATATCAGATATCAGGGCAGGGCTACTTTTCAGTATGTTCTAAATTGGAATGGGTAAATTGGTGGTCTGACACCTTTATAAAGAGACATAAAAGTTTATCAGAAATCTTTTGTTTTGCTTTATTCTTAATCCTTGGTCAATGTGTAGTAAATAAAATCATATCTTATCATAATGCGACTTATATTTCAAAATTCACAGCTGACTGCAATGTATGACTTTGATAGAAAATACTTGAAATTTAATTTCTGACTACAGGAATATACCCTTTCAATATCAAGATCAAATTTGATTGATTTTTTATGCATCCGCCGTTGCGGTGGGGGCATTAAGTTTTACCCTTGTCCGTCTGTACGTACGTACATCACAAAATTGGTTTCCGTTCTCAAACTTGAGTTTGCCTCAACCAAATGTTATGAAACTTATACACAATGCTTATTACCACAAAACACAGATCAAGTTTGAATATTGGTGGCGTCACTCTAACCGTTCTAGAGTTATGCCCCTTTATAAATGGAAAAATTGCATAAAATTTTTATTTTCTTCTAAATATCAAGTAATTTTTTAAATTGGAGTTATCTTCCTTCGTCAATGATTATAGTTGAATCAACTACAATCAATGCTTTATACAATGAGTTATGCCCCTTTATGCCCTTTATAAATCGAAATATTGCAAAATTTTTAGTTTCAATTCTGTAACTTATGTTTGCCCCGACCAAACATTATGAAACCTATACACAATATTTATTACCACAAAACTAAGATCAAGAACACAGTTTTTGTTTCCGTTTTCTAACTTTAGTTTGCCTCAACCAAATGTTATGAAACTTATACACAATGCTTATTACTACATAATACAGATTAAGTACGAAATTTGGTGGCGACACTTTTACCATTCTTGAGTAATGTCCCTTTATAAACATAAAAATTGCTGAATTTTTCGTTTCCGTTCTATAACTTTAGTTTGTCTCAACCAAATGTTATAAAACTTATACACAACCGTTCAAGAGTTATGCGTGTTTACAAATAGAAAAATTGCTGAATTTTTAGTTTCTGTTCTCTACTTAAGTTAGCCTCAACCAAATGTTATGAGACTTACACACAATGCTTATTACCACAAAACTCAGATCAAGTTCAAATTTGGGTAGCGTCACTTTTACCGTTCTTCAGTTATGTCCCTTTATAACTATATGATATTCAAGCGGGGGCATCATCTGTGGACACATGTGGACACTATCCACATTTATTCTTGTTTGCCCTACTGCTTTAAAGACTCTTTACAACTTTTAGCATGAGTTAAGTTAAAATCAGAGGTAATGAATGTTAAGGAATATTCCCCCCTTTTTTATCCTTCATCAGTAATGGGACCTCAATTGATCAATAATACAATTACTGTCAGGAAACATTTTTCATTTATTATAAGTCGATAATATTCAAGGTAAAAAACTTTTATTTGAGACGATGTATGGATAAGAGTGAATTTATGCAGTTTTTATATGCCTGTATACAGGACGTATTAGGGAATACCGTTGTCCGTCCGTTGTCAACACGTCAGAGAATAACTCAAAAATACTTGAACCAATTTGCATGAAACTTTGGGGAATTGTTTATATCTACTGATGGTGCTCTTTTTCGAATTTTATAAATTTTCGATTTTCCGTTTCCCAGTTATAGGGTTTTATGCTTTAAAAAAGGGGGATTTTCCAGTTTTCAGACAATAACTCAAAAATGCTTTGAGCAGTTTTTGTGAAACTTTAATTATTTGTTTATATCTATTGACTTTAGCTCCCTTTTGATTTTCATAAATTTTGGATTTTACGTTTCCGAGTTATGGGATTTTATTTATAAAAAGGAGGGATTTTCCTATTTTCAGACGATAACTAAAAAGTGCTTCGAGCAGTTTTCATGAAACTTCGGTGATTTATATCTATTGAAATAACCTCCCTTTAGTATTTTTTTTTATATATATTTCGGATATGACATTGAGGCGTTATGGAACTTTATTCTTTGAAATAGCAACGGGCGTAGCATGCCCTCATGGCGCAGCTCTTTATTACATTAGGCTATAATATTTGTTAAATACATGTCATGACGCAATAATATAACAGGTAAAATCAAATAATTTCATGAAATCTTCATAAAGACAATTGTTTTTGGTAGGTTATAACCTATGCTTATCTGTTGAATATCAAACTTACCCTGCATTGATAACAATCTCAGACATGTTTTTTATTTGCATGCATATTGTTAGTGTGTAAAAAGCTAAAAATTGCAAAAAAAAAAGGGGTTAACGTTAAGGCTCTAATCTGGCAGTATGTGACTTTTTTGCCCCAAAAATGTTGAAATGTGGCTACCTGCATACCAAATGATCAATTGAGAAAAATAATTGTTTTCTGATTTTTTTGTTTCGCCTCTTTTCGCTTTAAAGGTGTCAGACCACCAATTCAAAATCCCTATATATTCAACCAAATTTTGCAATTTTCACAGCTTTCTAAATATTTTATCTTAAGTTTAAACTTAAGACCAGGTATATCCTGAATCATACATGTATTAACTTTCTATATGCCATTTTTCAACTAATGTTGTAACGAAGAACTGCAGTTTGGAAGCCCAGAACTGCTAAAAATGACCCCTGGTTTTCTGGAAATCTTAAGTAAGTATACTATTAAGCGCATTAACCCTCAATTTTTATTGCAAACTCATGTACAAGTAAATTTTAGCTCAAAATGGTCTAAATATATTTCTCTTTCACCAAAAGTTTTATTTCTGCACATTTGTCGATTAGTTTAAGTAAACAATGACATCAAAAGCACTATTTTTTGCCGGGGAAGGAATACTTTTACATACTGAGGTAAAATGTAATCAATATCAGGCATCTGATTTAAAATATAATCAATATCAGATATCTGATGTAAAATATAATGAGTATCAGATATCCAAGGTAATATAATCAGTATCAGATATCTGAGGTAAAAACAATCAGTATCAGATATCCAAGGTAATATAATCAGTATCAGATATCCAAGGTAATATAATCAGTATCAGATATCCAAGGTAATATAATCAGTATCAGATATCCAAGGTAATATAGTCAGTATATGATATTCAAGGAAATATAATCAGTATAAGATATCCAAGGTAATATAATCAGTATCAGATATCAAGTAAAATATAATCAGTATCAGATATCCAAGGTAATATAATCAGTATCAGATATCTGAGGTAAAATATAATCAGTATCAGATATCTGATGTTAAATATCATCATTATATATCTTATGTAAAATATAATCTCTGTCGGATATCTCATGTAAAATATAATCAGCATCAGATATCTGATAAAAATTTATGTTATGATTGTGTAAATGATATATATATATATTATAAACTATTGCATGAGACCACATGAACAAGTTATTGTGTCTTTTCCAGAAGAGGTAGAGAATCCAGATGTAACAGAGCAATTAATGACAACAGAAACTGACCAGCAAGAAATTATTCCAATGAATATAAAAGGTATATTACCAAGTTCTTGAAGAATATATTAAATACAGCAGGAATCAACAAAAACTTGACAGCACATCAGACCATTCAACCAACAAGATCTGACTCCTCAGAAACACAAACCTTAAACAACAAGAAACAACAAGGAACTACACAATCTGATTGAAATACAGATCATGTGTTCAAGTTTTTCTAACAAGGATCCAAATAAGTTCCATTCTACTTTCTGTTTCAAAGACCTTTCAGGATCCTTAAGTTTTGTGGGAATGATACACACCTTCAAACATTTGAACTTGCCCAGCTTTGGCTATACTTTTGGTCCTTTTGGTTTATAGCTCTTCATTTTTACAGATTAAGTACGAAATTTGGTGGCGACACTTTTACCATTCTTGAGTAATGTCCTTTATAAACATAAAATTGCTGAATTTTCGTTTCCGTTCTATAACTTTAGTTTGTCTCAACCAAATGTTATAAAACTTATACACAACCGTTCAAGAGTTATGCGTGTTTACAAATAGAAAAATTGCTGAATTTTAGTTTCTGTTCTCTACTTAAGTTAGCCTCAACCAAATGTTATGAGACTTACACACAATGCTTATTACCACAAAACTCAGATCAAGTTCAAATTTGGGTAGCGTCACTTTACCGTTCTTCAGTTATGTCCCTTTATAACTATATGATATTCAAGCAGGGGCATCATCTGTGGACACATGTGGACACTATCCACATTTATTCTTGTTTGCCCTACTGCTTTAAAGACTCTTTACAACTTTTAGCATGAGTTAAGTTAAAATCAGAGGTAATGAATGTTAAGGAATATTCCCCTTTTTATCCTTCATCAGTAATGGGACCTCAATTGATCAATAATACAGTTACTGTCAGGAAACATTTTTCATTTATTATAAGTCGATAATATTCAAGGTAAAAACTTTTATTTGAGACGATGTATGGATAAGAGTGAATTTATGCAGTTTTATATGCCTGTATACAGGACGTATTAGGAATACCGTTGTCCGTCCGTTGTCAACACGTCAGAGAATAACTCAAAATACTTGAACCAATTTGCATGAAACTTTGGGGAATTGTTTATATCTATTGATGGTGCTCTTTTCGAATTTTATAAATTTTCGATTTTCCGTTTCCCAGTTATAGGGTTTTATGCTTTAAAAAGGGGATTTTCAGTTTTCAGACAATAACTCAAAATGCTTTGAGCAGTTTTGTGAAACTTTGATTATTTGTTTATATCTATTGACTTTAGCTCCTTTTGATTTTCATAAATTTTGGACTTTACGTTTCGAGTTATGGGATTTTATTTATAAAAGGAGGATTTTCCTATTTTAGACGATAACTAAAAAGTGCTTCGAGCAGTTTTCATGAAACTTCGGTGATTTATATCTATTGAAATAACCTCCTTTAGTATTTTTTTTTTATATATATTTCGGATATGACATTGAGGCGTTATGGAACTTTATTCTTTGAAATAGCAACGGGCGTAGCATGCCCTCATAGCGCAGCTCTTTATTACATTAGGCTATAATATTTGTTAAATACATGTGATGACGCAATAATATAACAGGTAAAATCAAATAATTTCATGAAATCTTCATAAAGACAATTGTTTTGGTAGGTTATAACCTATGCTTATCTGTTGAATATCAAACTTACCCTGCATTGATAACAATCTCAGACATGTTTTTATTTGCATGCATATTGTTAGTGTGTAAAAGCTAAAATTGCAAAAAAAGGGTTAACGTTAAAGCTCTAATCTGGCAGTATGTGACTTTTTGCCCCAAAATGTTGAAATGTATACCTGCATACCAAATGATCAATTGAGAAAAATAATTGTTTTCTGATTTTTTGTTTCGCCTCTTTTCGCTTTAAAGGTGTCAGACCACCAATTCAAAATCCTATATATTCAACCAAATTTTGCAATTTTCACAGCTTTCTAAATATTTTATCTTAAGTTTAAACTTAAGATCAGGTATATCCTGAATCATACATGTATTAACTTTCTATATGCCATTTTCAACTAATGTTGTAACGAAGAACTGCAGTTTGGAAGCCCAGAACTGCTACAAATGACCCTGGTAAACTCATGTACAAGTAAATTTTAGCTCAAAATGGTCTAAATATATTTCTCTTTCACCAAAAGTTTTATTTCTGCACATTTGTCGATTAGTTTAAGTAAACAATGACATCAAAAGCACTATTTTTGCCGGGAAGGAATACTTTTACATACTGAGGTAAAATGTAATCAATATCAGGCATCTGATTTAAAATATAATCAATATCAGATATCTGATGTAAAATATAATGAGTATCAGATATCCAAGGTAATATAATCAGTATCAGATATCTGAGGTAAAAACAATCAGTATCAGATATCCAAGGTAATATAATCAGTATCAGATATCCAAGGTAATATAATCAGTATCAGATATCCAAGGTAATATAATCAGTATCAGATATCCAAGGTAATATAGTCAGTATATGATATTCAAGGAAATATAATCAGTATAAGATATCCAAGGTAATATAATCAGTATCAGATATCAGAAGTAAAATATAATCAGTATCAGATATCCAAGGTAATATAATCAGTATCAGATATCTGAGGTAAAATATAATCAGTATCAGATATCTGATGTTAAATATCATCATTATATATCTTATGTAAAATATAATCTCTGTCGGATATCTCATGTAAAATATAATCAGCATCAGATATCTGATAAAAAATTTTATGTTATGATTGTGTAAATGATATATATATATATATTATAAACTATTGCATGAGACCACATGAACAAGTTATTGTGTCTTTTCCAGAAGAGGTAGAGAATCCAGATGTAACAGAGCAATTAATGACAACAGAAACTGACCAGCAAGAAATTATTCCAATGAATATAAAAGGTATATTACCAAGTTCTTGAAGAATATATTAAATACAGCAAGAATCAACAAAAAACTTGACAGCACATCAGACCATTCAACCAACAAGATCTGACTCCTCAGAAACACAAACCTTAAACAACAAGAAACAACAAGGAACAACACAATCTGATTGAAATACAGATCATGTGTTCAAGTTTTTCTAACAAGGATCCAAATAAGTTCCATTCTACTTGCTGTTTCAAAGACCTTTCAGGATCCTTAAGTTTTGTGGGAATGATACACACCTTCAAACATTTGAAGGCTGAAATTTCATTGGCTGATAAAATTATTTACAGAACAGAAAGTAAAACTGAGTGTTGTTATATCCTTGTTAGCAAAGCTTTGACATAGGATATATATTTTAATCAGATTGGGAACAATACATTGACAGATAGCCTTAATTGGTCGAGGCACACAGCATGGAAGCTTAAAAAAGTTTATCATGAGCACACACCTCCCAATTTATCTTGATCGTAAGTCCTAAACTGAAACACTAATCCAAAAGTTGTACAGTGCAGCTACCAAAATGATGGCCGATAACTTCAACAAAGAAATAAAAAACAGCACAGAATTTGGAAAGCAAGGCTGAAATGTTTATTAAAGGAAGCTAATTTAGGTACAACACTTCTAACAGGTTTCGTGAAATCTCATAAAAGCATTCAAATTGATATGATGTTGATATAATTAGTATCAGATATCTGATGTAAACTATAATCAATTTAAGATATCTGATGTAAAATATAATCAGTTTTAGATGTATAATGTCTATTATAATCAGTATCAGATATCTTATGTAAAATACAATCAGCATCATATGTCTGATGTAAAATATCAATTGTATCAGACATCTGATATAGAATATAATCAATATCAAATATCTGATGTAGAATATAAGCAATATCAGATATTTGATGTAGAATATTATAAGTAGCAGATATTTGATGTAGAATATAATCAACATCAGATATCTGATGTAAAATATAATCAATATAAGATATCTGATGTAAAATATAATCAATATCAGATATCTGATGTAAGATATAATCAAAATCAGCTATCTAATGTAAATGTAATCAATATAAGATATAATCAGAAGCAGATAACTGATGTAAAAAGTAATCAATATAAGATATAATCAATATCAGATATCTGATATCTGATGTAAAATATAATCAATATAAGATATCTGCTGTAAAATATAACCAGTATCAGATATCTGATGTAAAATATAATCAATATCAGATATCTGATGTAAGATATAATCAATATCAGATATCTAATGTGAATATAATCAATATAAGATATCTCATGTAAAATATAATCATTATTATTCTTAAAAAGAATGGAAAGGAAGAAAAAGTTATCCCTAGGAACATTTGAGGTAGATTATTGGTTACTGTGAATTCATTTACTTTTCGTGGGTATCAGTTTTCGTGGATTGAGAAAAATTGCATTTTCATGGATACAATACATAGAAAAATAAAAATTATCAAACTACAGGGCTTTTATTCCTGTTCTTCATTGTTGTAGCCTACTTAGGTATTGGACCCAGTAGATATTTTATATTGTAAACAAACACAGGATTAAAACATCTATAAACTGGTGGTATATATACCGGTATAAAATAACATGCCTAATAAAACTTCAGTCTATTTAAGACACAAGTATACCTGTGGTATAAAGTCCTAGACCGACATCATATGCAGAACCCAATCTTAGAGTTAATTAGACTTTAAAAAATGTTGTTGGGTTTCTGTCAACTAGATCATGTTTACGAAATCCTACTAAAGGTCAGTAGACAGTACCTACTTAGTTGCATTATAACGGCACTACCGGAAAATGGTCATTTTCAGTCTATTTTCGATTTTATTACGAGCTTGAGAAGTCAAAATTGACCAAACTGTGTTTCTTTGTCTTTCAAGTATTACCTTACAGTTACAGCAGTCCAAGCATGCTGACTGGAAGTAAGTGTCACTTGAGGGTCTTGCTGGGAATTATTACTGGAAAGCCAGGTCTGCCTAAATGTCTGTTTTATAGATTTCTGACAAAACGGTAACCTAGATTTCACAGACCCAATTTCTTTTGGCCATATTATGCCTCCTTGTGTTCCTTTACCATCTATGCATGTATTTATGATAATAGTTAATACCTACAGCACATACCAGTAACATAGTGGTCATCAAAGACTCCTACCCTACCTGATTTTGGCTACTTTTCACGTTTTTCCGATTTTAAACTCTAAAAGGCCATTCAAGTTGGAATATTTTCATAAACACACATCTGAGGAGAGTTCATGGACCATGAATTGCATTGTTGAAGTCCCTGCTGTCAAGACAGTTCAGCTGGGGAAGTTCCCAAAAAGTATGGAGGGTCATATGGGCCATCAAAGAATGGTTGTCGCCATCACGACTACAGGCGGGATTGGGGGCGAAGGGGTTAAGGAAAGGATGAATCAATTATATATAATTTTGATAAGCTTTGGATTTTCAAATAGTTTGGCCACGAGCATCACTAAAGAGACATTGATTGCCGAAATGCGCATCTGGTGCAGAAAAATTGGTACCGTTTATGTTATTACTACCACTGGGTCGATGCCTCTGCTGATGGGCTGATAGTCCCCGAGGGTATCACTAGCCCAGTAGCCAGTACTTTGGTACTGGCATGAAAATACGGATTTTGTGTTATTAAAATTTGCAGTTACAAAATTTTGGAAATTATTTAAAGTTGAGGAATGTTACTCCCTCATGCAAAGCTCTGATTCCTTGCCCAGCTTTGGCTATACTTTTGGTCCTTTTGGTTTATAGCTCTTCATTTTTTCATAAGCTTTGGATTTTCAAATAGTTTGGCCACGAGCATCACTGAAGAGGCATTGATTGTCGAAATGCGCATCTGGTGCAGAAAAATTGGTACCGTTTATGTTATTACTACCACTGGGTCGATGCCTCTGCTGGTGGACTGATAGTCCCCGAGGGTATCACCAGCCAGTAGCCAGTACTTTGGTACTGGCATGAAAATCTGGATTTTGTGTTATTAAAATTTGCTGTTACAAAATTTTGGAAATTATTTAAAGTTAAGGAATGTATCTCTCTCATGCAAAGCTCTGATTCCTTGCCCAGCTTTGGCTATACTTTTGGTCCTTTTGGTTTATAGCTCTTCATATTTTTAATAAGCTTTGGATTTTCAAATAGTTTGGCCACGAGCTTCACTGAAGAGACATTAATTGTCGAAATGCGCATCTGGTGCAGAAAAATTGGTACCGTTTATGTTATTATTGTTGAAATATATGAAACATATCTGTGACCATTAAATATTCTGTCAAAATCAAATACAAAGTTTTAGCTCACCTAGCCCAATGGGCCAAGTGAGCTTTTCTCATCACTTGGCGTCCGTCGTCCGTTAACTTTTACAAAAATCTTCTCCTCTGAAATTACTGGGCCAAATTTTACCAAACTTGGCCACAATCACCATTAGGGTATTTAGTTTAGGAAATGTGTCCAATGAGTCGATGACCTGGGCTGCCAAACAACATGGCCAACATGGCTAAAAATAGAACATAGGGGTAAAATGCAGTTTTGGGCTTATATCTCTGAAACTAAAGCATTTAGAGCAAATCTTACATAGGTAAAAACGTTTATCAGGTTTAGATCTATCTGCCCTGAAATTTTCAGACGAATCAGACAACCTGTTGCTACCCCTGAATTGGTAATTTTAAGGAAATTTTGCAGGTTTTGGTTATTATCTTAAATATTGTTACAGATAGAGATAAACTGTAAACAGCAATAATGTTCAACAAAGTACGACTACAAATAAGTCAATATCACCAAAATTGCCAACTGACCCCTTAAGGAGTTATTGCCCTTTGTAGTCAATTTTTAACAATTTTTTTCGTAAATTTTTGTAATCTTTTAAAAAATCTTCTCCACTTAATCAACTGGGCCAAATTAAACCAAACTTGGCCTCAATCATTATTAGGGTATCTAATAAAATTGTTATGATTTAAACCTTATTTTACATGATTTCCAAAACCACAGTAGATACAGGTGAGCGACACAGGCTCTTGTGAGCCTCTAGTTTGTTTTGTTTAAATTTACAATTTTTTAAGGATTAGTGATAGATATTCTCAAATTAGATTTTATTTTCCACTACTACCATGTCTTTATTCAACTATGTTTGTCTCGGCTGCGACTCTTCACAGTATGCGAGACATAAGTCATGTAAGTATTACAATCCGGCAGCGGAAGCTTGAACTATTTGTGTAAAGAGATATAAGAAGATGTGGTATGAGTGCCAATGAGAGGACTCTCCATTCAAGTCAAAGCTTTATACTTCAGAAGGTAGAAGACCCGGTTGCTTCATACCTTGTATGCAGATACTTTATGTTACGAAGTTTCCGTCTGTCATATGTCCATTGTCCTAGACCTCATTTTCATGGTTCAGCAACTGCTTGAAAAAAAATTACAGTTTTTTTTTTTTGTTATGTAATTTCTTACTTATTATGGGTATAAGAATAACTATATTTGGTATTTAAATTCCTTGCAACGCCGTCATGTCTGTCAGACAAGGTTCGTCTGAAATCGACCTCTTTTCATGAATCAGTGATCAGGTTAAAGTGACATGATAAGGTCCGTTTCTTGGATACTATAAGCAGTAGGTCAACTATATGTGGTGCATGGAATGATTGTAAGGAGTAAAGGTCAGTCTGGCAGGTTTAATCTGACCTTGACCTCATGTTCATGGTTCATTGGTCAATATTAAGTTTTTGTGTTTTGTCTGTTTTCAAGTTTTATTAGAATAGGTCAATTATATTTGGTGTATGGAATGAATGTAAGGTGTACATGTCGGTCTAGCCAGTTTCATCTGACATGACCTCATTTTCATGGTTCATTTGTCAATGTTAGGTTGTTGTGTTTTGATTGGTTCCCAAATACAAGTACCTGTCTGTCTGACAGGTATTATCTAGCCTTGACCTCATTTTCATGGTTCATTGGTCAATGATAAGTTTTGTAATTTTATCAGTTTATTAGATTCTATAAGCAACAGGTCAACTATAGTTGTATGGAATGATTGTAAGGTGTACATGTCTGTCTGGCCTGGTTCATCTGACCATGACCTCATTATCATAGAACATTGATAATGTTAAGTTTATGTGATACTTGTAGCAAAACCTTCATGTTACAGAATTTCAACACAAATTCAATAATAAGTAAGACAGGCGAGACATTTCAGCGTGTGCACTCTTGTTTGATTATTATATCATGTATATGCGATACAGTTAAAGTTAAATTGAAATTTTAATAAACTAACTAAACTTGCATATTTTTCAGACCAGATAAAGAAGCAAATAGAAGACTGGGAAAAGAATGATAAGAAGTTTGTGTCTACAAGAGCCAGTGATTACGTCATGGAATGTTTAAATGACAACAGTTGTTTGACATTAACTGCCCCATCCGGAGTAGGAAAGTCATTTATTGCAAGAAACACAGCACTTCTTTTAAAGAAGGAAGGATACAATATCATACCAGTCGATTTACCATCAGACATTAAAACTTATTATCAGCCTGGTAAAAAGACAGTCTTCATTGTAGATGATATTTGTGGAAATTTCACTGCCAACCAACAACAGATTGATAACTGGAAACAACTGTTATCTGTGATTAACACAATTATTGCAGACAAATGTTGTAAGATTATTGTATCTTGTAGATTACAAGTTTTTAAAGATGATAAGTTTAACATATTATTACCTTTTAAATCCTGTGAATGTAACTTAATATCAGATAAGTTAAGTCTTACGTCTGTTGAGAAAACAAACATAGCAAAAACATATATTGGTACAAGCATGACAGATATTGATGATTTATCTTCTAAATGCGATTTTTCCCACTCTTATGTTCCTTATATCATGAAAAGAAGATGTAGATGTCAAAGAATATTTCAAAATCCTTTTGATGTCTATAAAAGTGAGCTAGACAGGTTAAGTGAGCATGGTGATGAAGGAAATATAAAATATGTAGTCTGGCTTTATGTGTTCTCTTTAATAATCAGCTAAAGGAAAAATGGTTCCAGGGTAAAATGACAGATGAAGAACGAGAGATCATAAAAGACACATGTGAGGCTTGTGAGTTCAACAGTATACCAAAGGCAAAACTAAAGAAATCACTGGACACTCTAGATGGTACATTTATCTGTAAACAGAATGGTATTTATAGAACTGTACATGATAAACTGTTCGACTTCCTTGCTCATTACTTTGGTCAGAAAATGATTGAATGTTTAATAGATCATGGTGATAGTGATTTAGTACATGAACGTTTTGTTTGGCAGACATCATCAGATGACAAGAACAGTAACATAGACTTCATTATTGAAATCCCAGATGATTATTTGGAATCATATTTAAAAGGTTTATAAAGGACTGGTCAGCAGGAAAGGTGTCACATATATTCAGTAACAATAATATGAAAGTATTATCATGGAGACAAAAGTTATTACAGTACTTACTACAAATAAATAAATCACAACAAATAGAATTAGCCAACATCAAGGATACAGTGTTACCAAAGGAGGAGTATGGATCAGGTACTACTCCACTGGTATCTACTTGCTGTGATGGTTATACTGATATTGTACAGTGGTTGTTACATAATAATAAGGGTGTGAATCAATGTAGAGATGATGGGGTTAATGGACTGTACATGGCAAGTCAGAATGGACATACTGATATAGTAAAGTTACTGTTAGAGAAGGATCCTAAGGTTGATCTATGTGACAATGATGGCGTTAGTCCTCTGTACATGGCAAGTCAGAATGGACATACTGATATAGTAAAGTTACTGTTAGAGAAGGATCCTAAGGTTGATCTATGTGACAATGATGGCGTTAGTCCTCTGTACATAGCAAGTCAGAATGGACATACTGATATAGTGAAGTTACTGTTAGAGAAGGATCCTAAGGTTGATCTATGTGACAATGATGGCGTAAGTCCTCTGTACAAAGCAAGTCAGAATGGACATACTGATATAGTAAAGTTACTGTTAGAGAAAAATCCTAATGTTGATCTATGTAGATATAATGGTTGTAGTCCTCTGTACATCGCAAGTCAGGAAGGACATACTGATATAGTAAAGTTACTGTTAGAGAAGGATCCTAAGGTTGATCTATGTGACAATGATGGCGTTAGTCCTCTGTACATAGCAAGTCAGAATGGACATACTGATATAGTGAGGTTGCTGTTAGAGAGGAATCCTAATGTTGATCTATGTAGATATGATGGTTGTAGTCCTCTGTACATCGCAAGTGAGGAAGGAGATACTGATATAGTAAAGTTACTGTTAGAGAAGGATCCTAATATTGATCTATGTGACAAGGATGGTTTTACACCACTAATAAAGTCATGTGCCTTTAACCTCATCAGTGTAATACAGCTGCTAATTAAACATAAACCAAACATTAATGCCCAGACATATGATGGAGGTAATGCTTTAATTTTCAGTGCACTGAATGGAAACATAGAGATAACACAGTTACTGTTAGAGAACAATGCTGACTGTAATATATGTTGCCCTAGTAAACAGTCTTTAATAGATACATTAAATAACCATCCATCCGAAACATTGGATGAATATAAACAAAATTATTTGATAGCATTCCAAAGAATACATTATCAAATGTTAGAGATTATATCAGTACGAAGTCAGTAGATTTTTTCTTTGATGTGGATGCTGGTTCTTCTCCATTACACATTGCCTGTTTTATGGGTAGGATAGGTGTAGTCCGTTGTCTTCTGGACCACAATGCTGACATCAACATGACAAAAGAAGATGGAACAACACCTTTATTTTTTGCATGTCAAGTAGGACATGAGGATATTGTACGTTTATTGTTAGATAAAGGTGCAAAGACACAGATGTGTAGACCTGATGGGGAATCCCCTTTAAAGATAGCAACTGATAATGGACATACATCTATAGTAGTGATGTTAACAAATCACACAAAGAAGGAGGACAAACTTTCTTCTTAACTCTTTACAACCGCAACTAAGTCAGTGGTACTTTGTGACATGTGAGAAAAAAAATGCAAGGGGTGTGGAAATGTTTTCTTTTAAACTCTTGTTCTTTAGTCAGTTGTTTGTTATGACATATAAAAATCATGCAGTAGATGAGAAAAAAACTTCTATTTTATTTTCTTGTTGGTTGGTGTTTGTTAAATATGTTTTGTATATACGTCTATTCTTTTCATTAAATTGTTTCTAACTTTACTAAACACATGCAGCTTTGATTCCCATTACATGGAATATTTCTTGATTTTATCACCTGGAACAGAAGAACCTATCAGATTTAGATGTACTAAAAGTATTCTGGTCTTGCCAACAAGTACAACTGCAACACTTGTTTAAAATTATTATTCTATCATTACTTAGTAGTTTTTTTTATTTTCTTCATTGTTTTCTAAAGTTGCTTTTCTTTCTACTTGATGAGTCTTGTCTTTATTGATGCTCATATTAAAGATTATATATTTTATTTATTGTATTTACATTTTACACTGTCTTTCAAGGCAGTGCTGCAATGCCTTTCTGGTTGCCGGGTTAATCTTTCCTTCCGCGATATCCAACTTATCTACGTGTGGGTGGAAGGGGGCTGTCATTATGCTACAAGTAGATCGGAAATGTTGAATTCTCTCCTCTTCTTTTTGTGATATGAAATGTTTTTTGTTTCATTTCATTTACATTGGGAAATAAAGAAACGATCATTGTGTTTTGTTAGTTTTAAAAACTTTTGATATATTTGTATTTTGCATTATAAGCAGTCAACCAATTGACAAACTAGAATTATTTGAATTCCGTGTGGAAAGAGGTCGGGTTAATTTCGAGTGTTATCTGCAATCTAGATGTTTTTAAATCATTTCAGTCGTTGATATAATAATTAAAGGTTGACTGAACATGAATTATATTATACAATTTAAAGCGCATTTCTGTTTATGCACGTGAAGCCGTCTGACGTTATTGTTATTTCGGTATCAGTTATGTAAAGGAGCAAATTATCATTCCTGAATAAGTGGTAGCCGGTCCTGTTCCTCAACTTCCGGTGTCTGCACTGTGCAACTATTACAGTTGCATTTTTAATTAACGATGCCAAGTACTTGTTGTTGTGTACCTGGATGTCATTTAAAAAGAGGACATGCATTTCCAAATGACTTAAAAAGAAGGAAAAGTTTGATCAACGCCATGGCCCATACGCAGATTGGACGAGAACACGATGAAATCGGGGAGTCCATCTCAATCAGCTGTTGTTTGCAAGGCATATTTAACTGAAAAAGACTTCTTGCAGGAAACTATTCATGGTAAAACTCTATTTTCTTTTTGAAATATATAATTATATATATAATCGCCATGCGAATAAACCAAAGTCTGTTTACAACCGCAATTATCGTTATAGAATAAAAGGAGGTGGTTAATTCAAGACGTCATAATTTTTGGATTACGATTCAATGTGATCTGTTTCAGATTTTTGGTGAATGCTACAATTATAATGATTTTTTACAAGAGGTATATCATACTGAGAATTGTTTTAGCAGTAATTATGGTAATGTAGTAATAACAAGAATGCATAAGCTATGCCTCATAGACTTTCTTGAAAAATATCAATGACAATGTTAATAGGAACAAAACAATGACATGCTCTCGTCTATATTATAGTTATTTAGGTACAGACAATGTACGTTTGTTGCATAAGTCTCTCATTGTTTGTCCTTTGGATTTACATAACATACATTGAATCAGGCAAACATAGTTTTATCCACATTGTAATGAATAAATCTAGTTAATATTTTGCCAGGTAGTACAAAGTAAACATTGCTAATGGAAGTTCATTTATCAAAAAACTTATGTTTTATAACCTTTTTCAGGGTGTAAACCCATAATACAGAGACTTAAGTCTACTGCCAGTCCCAGCCTATTTTCCTGGACCAAGCAGGAGACTGAATCGTTCGAAAAATGAAAAATCAGGGCAGTTTCCCGTGAAAACAAAAGAACTAATCTGGATGAATATTGTAGGAGAAATCTAGAGGAAAGTTTTGATTGTGAAGTTGGTTTTCCTGAAGAAGTCATTCATACTGCAGAAAGGATTTATGACTGTCCACCACCAACTGTCGAGCTAATGTTGAGCTTCACAGATGGAATTACGCAAACACCATCAATGACTATGTTTTCAGCACAGATTTCGCAAATGATGACACAGCCATGCATTTTTTATACCTGTTTAGAGTCGTATACTAAATTTTTATTTGTTTTGACCAAACATGGTCCAGCAGCACATTGTTTGCGATACATATATTTTCAAATTGATAGCGTGTCAGTTGAAAATCAGTATTTTTATGACTGCTGAAATTGAGGCATTATACAACCAACTTTGAACTGTCTAGATTCTAGATTGAATCTTGTGTTAAGAATATTGTGTATACATGGATTGTTTTTATGTCTAAACAGTGGCGAGAGGCTAACACTTGGCCATCTAGTGGTTTAGTCAGGTATTTTCGCCATCCGACTTCAAATTAAAGTTTCCTACAACTTGAATTACTATTGACAGCACAGAATTTCCTCCTAGAGCTCAACAGGCAACCTTTTCATCATATAAAACAGAAACACTGAAAATACTTGTATGTTCGACACCTGGTGGTTTAGTCAACCATGTCTCTAATGAATATGTTGGTTGTACCAGTGACCGTCAAATAGTTGAAAGATGTAGAATAGTTCAATTATGTGATCCAGGTGACAGTGTGATGTCAGACAAAGGTTTTAATGTGCAAGATTTGTTTGCTAACTTTTTCAAAAAAGAACAGAATTTGTTCGAAAACTCTTATACAGGAAAGAAAAGTCTCCAATTAACATGTGCACATAGAGCGAATTATTGGACTTGGCAAAACATAAAATTCTAACAAATACTATGAATGGAACTAAAACAAAACTTTCATCAGAAATAACATTTAGTTGTTTTATGTTGTGTAATTTTAGAACTTTTATTGTGCCAAAGGATGCATAAATGAAAGTGACGCAACGAATTTTGTTCTGATATATATATTTACAATTACATGTACATGTAAATTCTAATGCATATAAAAATAAGGAGATGTGGTATGATATTCATTGAGTTTATCGAACCAAAGAGTTTAAGTGCATAGGAAATGGGTTTAAGCAGTTACAAGTGTTACTGTCACCGTACAATCTCCAGCAATGAGAAAAACTTGTACCGTGTAGAAAATTTCAGAGATCTTACAACTAAGTTTTGTTGTTGGGTTGAATCATTTTCTTCTATTGTCTTACAAATATCGAGAGGTGGTTAAAATGCTAATGAGACAACTATTATGACAGTTACCAAACAACGAGTCTTCGAGATGTCATTTTTTCTTAATTAAGAACTCCTTTTTTCATTCATAAATTACTTTATACTTGGAAATAATTTTGTTTGGAGTTATAGTTTTAGAAAAGTAATGTCATCGATAGAGTTGACATGTTGCAATGTACATTTAATATTATGTTACTTGATGTTCTGGCAATACACACAATACAGTGACTAAGCAATCATTATGAACTACTTTTCATAGGATGGAAGTCATTAAATATGCTTATATAAACAAAAATAAAGAATAGTCCATTTATATTAATAAGTAAAGGTTCTTTTATGTCTTAAAAGTGCGTACCATGGTGAGGTACAGAAAATCATATATACTTGTATACGGTGATTATCACCAAGGTTCAAATTTATATTCGAAGTATAGGAAGACAATGTGTACTCCATTGTTAAATTTACATTGCTTTTAAGATTAAAATAGATATCTTGAGATTGACTGTATGTAACATACTATGTTACCGTAGTTTACAAATAAAATTAATATAACATATCCATATACATGTAAAATGCATTTTATAATAATGCCACAATATCTATTATCATCATCCATGCCATAATATATGCTTGGTATATCCAATATGTAACTCCACAGATACACACATATACTATGTGCAAATTTATTATATCAAACAGTCATACAAATTGCTCATAAACATCAAAGTGCACTGAGATTTAATACCAACATTCTTGTTGGCATACTTTACCATGAGCTGTGTTGCATATACATGGCATATAAACATGTGTTCACCTTATTTTTAAAACTGTGGAATCCACAGATAGCAGGTAAATACCATCATACATATATAAAATGATAGATAGACAAAGTCATCAATGCACAATAAGTTCAACAGTAGTATTCTACATAGTTCTATGGTACCAAATCAAAAGTTTATATAAAAGAAAGAAGTCAAAGGTTTCCCATCATAGTTTAGTTACATACATTTTTTTTTTTGTACCGAGGTCGTTGAATATAGATCATTATATAAATAAGGAGATGTGGTAAGATTGCCAATGAAACAACTATCATCCATACTTATTAGTAACAAACCACATTTGCAAAGTTGAATAAAATACAGTTTATTTATTACTAAAAAGAAAATGCCCAACTATATTAAAGAGTATTTGACTATAAACATATATAAAAAAGGAACAAACTGGACATAATGCACTAGTTCATAAGTGAGAACAATCGCCTTCATATAGTGCTCAGATTATGACATTCATAAAACTTGTTCAATATCATTAGAGAACTCTAAATCATAAATACTGAAAGCTACCTCTGATAAGTACACTGTACAATGCAAGATAATGATATAACTGGACTAAAAATACACACAACCTGTAATTAACTGCCTTTACAGCGCTTTCGCGCTTTGATCACTTTTATGTTATTGCTAAATTGGTTTATATTTTCCTTTGTATATGTATTTCTTTATATATATATTTGTCCCTTGTACAAGTGTGACATATACTTGTTTTGTAGTTTTTGAAAATATCCGCGTTTACCATTTTGGAGTTATGTTGCTGCAGATAAATAATGTTGATAAATTACAACACAAGAATGACAAGATGTTGACCTTTTATTATTTTACATCAATGAAACCAAAATTTATGTTTCAACAACAAATAATTTTAAAGAAAAATCTATATACTACAAATCGGAGATTTGATGATTTTAAGACTAATTTAAGAGCGCTATTTGCCTATTTTAAACGCTTTCTTTACAAATGTTCACCTATTTTGAGAGAATTCAATTGGTAGTATTTCAGAAAGTCAAAGAGATAAATGCATAATTTTTCGATTTTCAGTTAAAGTTCAACAAGTCAATGTTGTATGCAAAATTTTATCAAAACATGTGACATATATAAAAAGAAGATGCGGAATGATTGCCAATGAGACAACTCTTTACAAGTGACCAAATAACAAAGAAATTATCACTTATAGGTCACCGTACGGCTTTCAACAATGAGCAAAGCCCAGTTTGCATAGTCAGCTATAAAAAGCGCCGAAATGGCAAATGTAAAACAATTCAAACGAGGAAACTGACGGCCTAATTAATGTGAAAAAAGGAACGAAAAACAAATGTGTAACACAGCAACAAACGACAACCACTGAATTACAGGCTCCTGACTTGGGACAAGCACATACATACATTCAGAATGTGGTGGGGTTAAACATGGTAGCTGGATCCCAACCCTCCCCCTAACCTCGGACAGTGGTGTAACAGTACAACATAAGAACGAACTATAAAAATCAGTTGAAAAAGGCTTAACTCATCAGATGGATTCAAATTGAAATATATCTAACAAAAACACATAGCCCATTTACTGTAACTTGACCTTAATGTATAATTATCATATGATACTAATTAAAATAAACAGAGATAAAATATTATATAGTGCGTTTACTGCAGATCAAGAATTACCTCAAGAAAACTCAAAATGCTGGTTTTCTATGCTAAATAAACTATTTAAAGTACTTAAACTTGATACAAAAGATTTGACAAATAGTAGTACTTTTAAGAATATTCTAATATTAAGATATTATAATCAGAAATCTGACTCACAACTACAAAAATTCAAATCTGGAGCTGTAGACAGTGAAATGATGTTTTTCAGTAAAATTTTGTTCCAAATTTTGTTACCTTCTATCTTGAAACCACTTTTATCACAAAATAAAATACCACAACTATGTAGCAGTGCTTATTGTTTAAATATATATAGAGCAAGGTTATAATAAACCCAAAATTCGAAGAGGAGAAAATTTTAGCAGAAGAACATTTTTCTTATATCTTCTCATAAATATAAAGATATAAGGCAAACTGTTAGGTTTAGATTTGACATAGTCACATAATGATTATTTTTCAGTTCCTAAACTTTTATATCCACAAAATATTATTGAATTTAATTTATTAGAAATGCATTAGAAATTAAAAAAACAATTTTTTAAATTAGGTGTACAATTGTATTATTATATAACTTTGAAATGTTGCTATGTATGTTTTCATATGATTTGTAATGGTTACTAATGTTATATTAGTTATCTGTAATAAATAATCTGAATCTGAGATAGTAAATTATTTTTTAAAAGTTAATTTTCAACATCATAGCTTTTACTGTTTTAAGGTTCGTGTAAGCAACACAAGCTGAGGGTTATAGTTAAATTCCTTGTAAAGTTATAACAAAACCAATCTACAAATATTGTGGTAAATTGATTCTGAAGGTTTACTATAATTAAACAAGTGTTTCTAATTTAGAATTTTCAGTGACAATTTATTCTGATTTTTACCATTTTTATTGTTTGAATCATATGTTTTTAAGTTGTAATATAAGAATATTTTGTTGTATCAGAAAAATGATTAAAATAAATCATTTTCAGTATTTTATAAATGCTTTATAATTTTTTATATCTGTTAATTTGTTAAAAAGTAAAATCACAAAAATACCGAACTCTGAGGAAAATTCAAAACGGAAAGTCCTTAATCAAATGGCAAAACCAAAAGCTCAAACACATCAAACGAAATGATAACAACTGTCATATTCCTGACTTGGTACAGGCATTTTCTTATGTAGAAAATGGTGGATTAAAATGACTATTCTTTGGTTGATATTGATTTGAACAAAATTCCATAGAAATACATGATGAATTTGGAGATGCAATATGACAAAATGTGCTCTTAACATGATGGAGAAGTGTATACAACTTATAACTTGCCACAAAGTCAACTCGGCTTAATTATATTTATAGATATCTGACAGTCAGCTTTCCAGTTTCCGAGAAAAAATATGTCTATCCATAGTGAACATTTCACCAAACTGGATTTGATATTGCCCCATTGGAAAACCCTACTGATTTTAGGATTATTAGGTCAATGTTACAGTCCCTATAAATATACTGAAAGTTTGGGAAAGTTTGTTCCAAATATTCTCCTTTCGAGTCATTAGTATTATTTAATATTTTTGTCGGATAAATTGCCTATGAGAGAAAAAGGCCTCCATCAATTGTAGGGTAACTTATATAAAAATAAGCAGATGTGGTATGATTGTTAATGAGACAACTATCCCGAGATACAAAAAGTGAATGTAAGCAGTTGTAGGTCACCATAATGCCTTCATTAATAAGCAAAACCCATACCTATAGTAATCTGTTAAAGGCCCTGACATTACATAATGTGTAACATTTCAAACAAGAAAAACAACGGCCTGATGAATGAACAAGCCCAAAGTCATAAGTCACAGAAGAAATTAACGGACTGAAATTGTGGCAATGCATTTTGTTTCCAGATACTATCTTTTAAATCAAATGTCCGATGTTCACAAAAGCAGCTCGAAAATGCCCCTAAGCACAAAGAAGATCTGTACTGGTTTTTGGGTCTGAAGGTTAAGGATCAGTATAAAATAAAAATTCTGAAAATTTGGGGAAGGTTTATTTTCCAGACAATATCTTCTGAGTCATTATTATCTGTCGTGGATAATGTTACCTAGAGTGACAAATACCTCTAGTAATTTAGGGGTCAAAGGTTAATGTTATAGTGGTTATCTTGCAATAGACTAAAATTAATGGTGCCTCTATTAATTTCTTGAATAGAATTAGTCTTAGATTAAGATGAGTTTTCCCAGCCAGTAATCAAATCACTTATCCATAGCTATAACATCACAAATCATACGTTTTTGAAAACAAAAAATGTTAGTAACAGCAAAAATCCAAATTTGATTGATTGTGTTTGTATCGAGTGGACCTAATGATTATGCGTCATAAGAACCGCCTTTGGTAGTCTCGTGGTAATGTGATTGCCTTCGAGTGATTTTGACGCCCAAGCTGGATAAAAGACTTGGAAATTAGTATTTGCTGTTATCCGCTTAGCATGCAGCATTTAGAAGATAAAATTGAGAATGGAAATGGGAATGTGTCAAAGAGACAACAACCCGACCATAGAACAGACAACAGCCGAAGGCCACCAATGGGTCTTCAATGCAGCGAGAAACTCCGCACCCGGAGGCGTCCTTCAGCTGGCCCCTAAACAAATAAGTATACTAGTTCAGTGATAATAAAAGAGCTTGTATTGAGAATAATGTACTCATGTAAGGTGACATTTTTTTCTGAGGACTTTTAACTAGTGAACAAGCATTGATTTTTAGTCTAGCTTTGGCTCTACTTTTTTCTGGGTCCTTTATGTCGAACCTGCAACAGCTATCCTAATTTCTGTCGTCGGTTAGTGGTTAAATATGAAAATAAGAAGATATTTCAATGACACAACTATACTCCAGAGAACAAATGACATAGATAGTAAGCAACTAAAATTCACCGTACGACTTCAACAATGAGCAAAACACATACCGTATTGTAAATTATTAAAGGCCATGTCATGACAATACTTGAAAATAACAATGAAAAAATCAATGACCTAATTTATTTTCTCAACAATGAACGAAAAGCAATTATAGACAGTAACCAACGACCACTGAATCACAGGCTCTGGACATGCATATACAGAAAGTGGAGAGTATATATATATTTGGAATCTATCAACCCTTTCCCTCAATTGGGATAGTGGTGTAACAGCACAACATAAGAAGTAAAGAGCTGCGGAATGGGCGCATGATACGCCCGTTGCCTTTTTAACTCGTCTTATGCTTTAGGGAATTTATATGATCAACTAGAAATCTTATACGCACTGCTCAAATAGATCAATCCCCCCAAACAAAAAAGAAATAGCAGAGACATGCACACACAGTGGTACCCATTGACACAAAACGACAATTTTTCAAAGAATAAAGTTCAATAACTCCGCAATGTCATATCAGAAATTATTAAAAAAAAAAAGAAGAGGAACTTTAGTTCCGTAGATATAAACAAGTCCCCAATGTTTCATGAAAACTGCTCAAAGCGTTTTAGAGTTATTGTTCAAAAAATGGAAAACTTCCCCTTTTTTATGAATAAAGTCCCTATACTCCAAAACGTAAAATCAGAATTTTTTTTTAAATAGAAAGGTAGGTTACGTTAATTGATATAATCAATTCCACAAAGTTTCATGAAAAAATAGTGAAAATGTTTATGAGTTATTGTCCGAAGTGTTGACGAAGGATGGACGGATGGACAGACGGAGGACGCTGGCATACAAGAATACGCCCTGTCTTTAAAGATAAAAACTGAGCACAACAAAACAACATAGACAAGACAAAAGACGCAAAGTACCATTCTTAGATTACTCGTAGTTACTGAAAACTAATGTTTTTTTTTTTTTTATAAAACTAAGACCGATGCTTCTTCGTGATCAATAGACAGTATCCAGAGCAAAATTTTATCTATTGTTTTTATTTTACATAATTAACATCAAGTTTTGAATTTTCAAATAGATATACCCAGTATCACTCACGAGACATTATTTGTCGAAATGCTGATATGCTGCATGGGATTTGTACCCTAATGTCATGTTAGCAGGGTTCACACTCAAATCGCATCAATATGTTCTAGTCCTGGTATTCATGTAATATTTGCCAACGGACGTTTAACACATATTCATCATCATTATCATCAATACACACACTTATCCTTTCTTGTCCATTATATAATCAATTAATGTTCATTACTTAAGGGACGACATCAAAAGTTCAATGTAGGATAAAAACTAAATTCACATAGTTTTTCACTGACTCCCCACCCACTTCTTAACTTAATTTGGGAAAATTGATTGACCAATATGGATATATGTAAAATCGATTTTGGATAAACAAAACTTGCAGCAATTTTAACCCCACCCCAAACTATTTGATTTAAGTTTTTTATCCTACATTGATCTTTTGATGTCGTCCCTAAACAAGGTTAACATTCTTTTTCAAACTTCGTACCAACAGTTTGTAATTTTTGGATGACATTGCTATTAACTATTGTTACTGTGATTCAGGGAAATATATTTAGTCCATATGAAGGTGCTTACTGAAAATCTAAAAAAAAAAAAGAGAAATTAAGAAACCAAGGGAAAGTCAAAACTCACATGTCGATGAAAGACAGATAAGATAAACACCACGATCATGGTCAATTGAAGTAATCTCTTTTGTCGCATTCTCAATGTGCCTCTACTCTACATATCTAGCTGTCAACAGACCTTTATTTCGAGTTTAATAAGAATGACACGATTGATAGTACCAAGTCTGGAATATGACAGTTTTTTTCCATTCGTTTGATGTGTTTGAGGTTTTGATTTTGCCATTTGATGAGGGACTTTCCGTTTTGAATTTTCCTTGGATTTCGGTATTTTTGTTATTTTACTTTTTATGTTATATCAGTCTACGGATTGAAATTGAAGAAAAGGTTAATATTACAAAAACAAAGTTTTACCCAGTAAATGTATTCATATGTCTGTCCAATCTCGGGAACGTGGCCGATGGTTGTCTTATGTGATATCTTAATGTGTTTTGTTATTTGCTGAATTAGGTGTTGACGGAAGATCTTTGACTGATTTTGTATAATTTATTTCATTCCCATAAGACTTTTGCAGGTCTAATATGAATAAAGAGAAAAAAAGTCTGTCAAACGAGTTTAGCAGAGGTTTTCGGTTTGTCGATAACACTTCACAAATATTTTGTCAAAAACACAATCAAGCATTTTGATAAATGGTGAACGTGAATGAGACAACAACCCAAACAACACAAATAACGAAAGGACATTTAAAGGTCAACAATTCGTGTTAAACAATATGTTTGAGTTAGATGATGGTAGTCCAACATAATAATTTACACCCCCGGTTTTTTGCGGGATTTGTTTTGCTCAATCTTTTGTTTTCTGTTTAGTGATTTGAGGACTGTTCGATATTCGTCCCTTCCGCTTTTGATCATAGTGTTGTCTATCTTTAGTAACTTATGGTTTTCGATTGCCCCTTTGGTAACTATTTAATTTTTTTAACAGTTTTTAGTGGTACAGCTGTCAGCATATTTTTTGGTCGGTACGCCTGTTTGCCGATTACTATGAGTAATTTTTTGTATAGACATGAATTCCTTTTCGAGATGGTGCGATGCATATCAGTATACGCAATAATTTGGATTACAAGATCAATATTCCGAATATTTTGAGTGATCATAACCGCTCAAAAACGGAGGTCACATTGTCGTTGTCAATACGACCGGCTACATATTTCTGAGACAAATAACTTGAACCTGATATCTTCTACTTTAATGACAATTAAGTAATTCAAAAGTTATTTTGCGGTTTTACTATGACAAATGTATGATGCTACCAGTCAACAATTCTGTTTCTTGAAGATAGGAAAACTTGTAAATTATGACTTCTGTAGTTTTTGATATTTCATAAAATAAGTCAAAAACATAACTTAGTGTATACTTTGCTTAAAATATTCAAATTTCAAAGTTATCATTTAAAGAATACCTGGAGTTTTCTTCAGCAGAAAAAACCGTAATATTAACAGTAAACTTTGATAGGTGAACACCCAAAATGTGACTGGGGAATAGAAAAATGGTATTTTGGTCTTCTACCGACCGGCAGTTAAACCCTTGCAAAAGTGGGGCGTCCGTTTGGCTGTTGGGGATGTGTAAGTACGCAACCACTTCGTTCAACTCTTTGCGGGTCCGTAGGTGGCTTATTGACAGACAATATTTTGTCCCTATCCAATAAACCATCATTTTCCAGTGTAAGTCTAAATTTTCCAGCACTCCATCACGTACGACCTCTATCACAGGACCTACCTATTGTAGTTATTGTTACTTTGTTCTCGTCCTGAATACTCATGAAATATTTGCCACTGGACGTGATGCAAACATCAATCAATCAAGCATATGTAAACTATCCGATTTATTAATTTACCGGCCAACTGTATTACTTACTGTCAAATCGAGTATCAAAGGATTCAAGAAGCACATTGCCATTCTGGTAATACGTGTAGAATAAAGTAAACTCCACAAGTTTAAGTATGTGTCGACATGCAGGTTATACGGATTACTTTGCTAAGTTGAAAACTGAAAACTCTAGGTGTAGTGTAACATCCAAACCGAATGCCAATCTGTATATAATCCCCAGATTACACTCTCACTACACGAAGCGCCAAAGTGATGAGACTGATATGTTCCAGACCTTCACACTCTCACTACACGAAGCGCCCAAGTGATGAGACTGATATGTCCCAGACCTTCACACTCTCACTACACGAAGTGCCCAAGTGATAAGACTGATATGTCACAAACTATCACACTCTCATTACACGAAGCGTCCAAGTGATGAGACCGATATGTCACAAACTTTCACACTCTCACTACAAGAAGCGCGCAAGTGATGGGACTGATATGTCCCTGACCTTCACATTATTACTACACGAAGCACCTAAGTGATGACACTAATATGTTCCGGACGTTCACACTCTCACTACATGAAGTGCCCAAGTGATGATACTGATATGTCCCTGACCTGCACACTATCACTACACGAAGTGCCCAAATGATGAGACTGATATGTCCCAGACGTTCACACTCTCACTACATGAAGTGCCCAAGTGATGAAACTGATATGTTCCAGACCGACGGGACTAATATGTCTCAGATGTTTACACTCTCACTACACGAACCTTCCAAGTGATGAAACTGATATGTCCCATGACACTAATATGCCCCATAACTTTACACTCTCAATACACAAAGCGTCCAAATAATGAGACTGATATGTCAAAGACCTGCACACTCTCACTACACGAAGCGCCAAAATGATGAGACGGATATTTACCACACCTTTACACTCTGACTACACATAGCGTCCAAGTGATGAGACTGAGATGTCCCAGACCTGCATACTGTCACTACTAGACACGCCCAAATGAAATGATGAATCTTATATTTCCCTGACCTTCACACTCTCACTACACGAAAAGCTAAAGTAATGAAATTGATATGTCCTAGACCTTCATATTCTCGCTTCACGAAGCGCACAAGGGATGAAACAGATATGTTCTAGACCTGCCAACTCTCACTACACTAAGCGTTCACATGATGAGACTGATATGTCCCAGACGTTCACACTCTCACTACATGAAGCACCCAAGTGATGATACTGATATGTCCCAGACCTTCACATTCTCACTACACGAAGTGCTTAAGTGATGAGACTAATATGTCCCAGGCGTTCACACTCTCACTACACGAAGTGCCCAGGTGATAAAACTGATATGTCCCAGCAGCCGGTTGTACGAACGTGGCTTTAGCCTAATGGGTCATTAAGTCTTCATTAAGCCTTTATGATGCATAAGGCTAATGAAGACTTAATCACTCATTAGACTAATGACACGTTCGTACAACCGGCTGCAGACCTTCAAACTATGATAACACGAAGCACCAAAATGATGAAACTGATATGTCCCAGACCGACGCGACAAATATGTCTCAGATGTTGACACTCTCACTACACGAAGCGACCATGTGATGAAACTGATATGTCCCACACCTTTACACTCTCAATACACTACGCGTCCAAATAATGAGACTGATATGTCCAAGACCTGCACACTCTCACTACACAAAGCGCCAAAATGATGAGACTGACATTTGCAACACATTCACACTCTCACTACACGAAGCGGCCAAGTGATGAGACTAATATGTCCCAGACCTTCACACTATCACTACACGAAGCATCAAAATGATGAAACTAATATGTCCTAGACTTAGGGTTAGGGTTAGGTTTAGGGTTAAGGTTAGGGTTAGGTTAGGGTTAGGGTTAGGGTTAGGGTAAGGGTTAGGTTAGGGTTAGGGTTAGGGTTAGGGTTAGGGTATTAGAAAATTTAGCGAATAATGGGTCGTAGTGTCATTTTATTTGGTGTTGTATGGCTGGCGTATGAATATATGAGGGTTAGTGTTGGGGTTAGGGTTAGTGTTAGCCGGAACTTGTTTTGTAACCTTAAACCCGAACCCCAAAGTTCAAGTACGCATGCGCCGATATGCTTATATTATACACTTACTGACTTGCTTATATAGTAGGCTTTTGTAACAATTTCCTCAAGAAGGTATGCCAAAATTTGCATATTGAAATTCAGGGAGATAATTTGTTAAGGCTTATAGGCAAACTTGGAAAAATTGTATCTCTGTTGTTGACGGTCCGATTTTTCAACTGTTTAGCGTTTTGGAAAGGGACTGCAATTGCGCACATTTTGGTGTCTTGATATTGAAAATGTATTGGGGCATTCAAAAGTTATAGGTCGTTGAAGAAAACGTGTCAGAAATTGCTGGTACAACGATCCAATGTGCTCCACCTAAATATTAAGAAATGATAGCCTTCCATGAAGGAGTTTAAGTGTCAAGCTGCTATATTTGTTGTATTCATCAATATCTTGGGCCAATATTTACCTTTTTCTTGAATATTCTCTACCGGCATAATAATTTTATTCTTTATGTACCTCGCGATGAAAAGTTTTGAAAAATTAAGCGCTTCGTAAGTCTACGGTTACACTAAAACTTTTGTCGACAAGAATAAAAGAGCCAATATTTCTTCTCTTGAATGATATTCTGGTACTGGCCTTATAATTGAGTACTTTTAAATACATCCTGATGGGTTGTTTGACATTAAATGGGAATGAAAACAAGTTTAAATAACAAAATTTGTTGTCGGTATCAACAAAAGGTGCCAACATCTTCCTTTCTTCCTGATTTTTCTTGTCCGGCATCATTATTTGAATCTAAGAATGAATAGTTTGACACAAATTGAGAGATTTATAAGTGTACGGTTACTGATTTTTATGTCGCGAAACAATTAAAAGCGACACTATTTCATCTTTGTTACAATATTCTTGTACTGGCCTGGTAATAGAGGACTTTTGATACATTCAAATTTATTGTCAGACATAAAAGTGAAAGAATAAAGGTTTTGAAGTGCTATATTTGTTGCATTCAGCAATATAGGGTGCCAATATTGACCATTTTTCTTGGTTATTACTTACCGGCATTAACATTTTATCCTTTCGGTACCTGAGGATTGATAGTTTTACACAGGTTTGGAGTTTACTAAAACTAAAACTTTTGTCGACAACTATAAGAATGCATAATTTGACAACAATTGAGAGATTTATAAGTGTACGGTTACTGATATTTATGTCAATACCCATTAAAAGTGACAATATTTCATATGTTTTATAATATTTATGAGTTTAGATGGATTCTCAGACACAAAAGTGAAGAAATGAATGTTTCAGGGTGCTGTATTTGTTGTCTGCATCTATAAATGGTGCCAATATCTATCCTTTTGATGAAACTTCTGTGCCAGCATGAACATTTTATTCTTATGATGGATAATTTGACACTGTATAAGTCTACGGTTACTTATATTTGTGTCGATAACAATAAAGGCGACAATATTTCTTTCTTTTATTGATATTCTTGTACCGGCTTGGTAATTGAGTACCTTTTGTACCTAAAGATTGATTGTTAGACATTAGAGTGAAGGATTTTAAGTTTCAAATTGCTATATGTGTTGTACTCATCAATATAGGGTGGCCAACATTGACCTTTTTCTTGGTTATTCCATACCGGCATCATATTTTATTCTTTTGGTTCATAGTTTTCAGTCTACGGAGACTAAAAACTTTGTCGACACATATAAAAGTGCCAATATTTCTTCTTTTATATGATATTTAGGTACTGGTCTGATAAATGGCCATTATTATGCCGGTAGAGAATATTCAAGAAAAAGGTAAATATTGGCCCAAGATATTGATGAATACAACAAATATAGCAGCTTGACACTTAAACTCCTTCATGGAAGGCTATCATTTCTTAATATTTAGGTGGAGCACATTGGATCGTTGTACCAGCAATTTCTGACACGTTTTCTTCAACGACCTATAACTTTTGAATGCCCCAATACATTTTCAATATCAAGACACCAAAATGTGCGCAATTGAAGTCCCTTTCCAAAACGCTAAACAGTTTAAAAATCGGACCGTCAACAACAGAGATACGATTTTTCCAAGTTTGCCTATAAGCCTTAACAAATTATCTCCCTGAATTTCAATATGCAAATTTTGGCATACCTTCTTGAGGAAATTGTTACAAAAAGCCTACTATATAAGCAAGTCAGTAAGTGTATAATATAAGCATATCGGCGCATGCGTACTTGAACTTTGGGGTTCGGGTTTAGGGTTACAAAACAAGTTCCGGCTAACACTAACACTAACCCCAACACTAACCCTCATATATTCATACGCCAGCCATACAACACCAAATAAAATGACACTACGACCCATTATTCGCTAAATTTCCTAATACCCTAACCCTAACCCTAACCCTAACCCTAACCTAAACCTAACCCTAACCCTAACCTAACCCTAACCTTAACCCTAAACCTAACCCTAACCCTAAGTCTAGGACATATTAGTTTCATCATGCTGATGCTTCGTGTAGTGAGAGTGTGAAGGTCTGGAACATATTAGTCTCATCACTTGGCCGCTTCGTGTAGTGAGAGTGTGAATGTGCGGCAAATGTCAGTCTCATCATTTTGGAGCTTTGTGTAGTGAGCGTGTGCAGGTCTTGCACATAGCAGTCTCATTATTTGGACGCGTCGTGTATTGAGAGTGTAAAGGTGTGGGACATATCAGTTTCATCACTTGGTCGCTTCGTGTAGTGAGAGTGTCAACATCTGAGACATATTTGTCGCGTCGGTTTGGGACATATCAGTTTCATCATTATGGTGCTTCGTGTTATCATAGTTTGAAGGTCTGCAGCCGGTTGTACGAACGTGTCATTAGTCTAATGAGTGATTAAGTCTTCATTAGCCTTATGCATCATAAAGGCTTAATGAAGACTTAATGACCCATTAGGCTAAAGCCACGTTCGTACAACCGGCTGCTGGGACACATCAGTCTTATCACCTGGGCACTTCGTGTAGTGAGAGTGTGAACGTCTGGGACAAATTAGTCTCATCACTTAAGTACTTCGTGTAGTGAGAGTGTGAAGGTCTGGGACATATCAGTCTCATCACTTGGTCACTTCATGTAAGGAGAGTGTGAATGTCTGGGCCATATCAGTCTCATCATGTGGACGCTTAGTGTAGTGAGTGTTGGCAGGTCTAGAACATATCTGTTTCATTTCTTGTGCGCTTCGTGAAACGAGAATATGAAGGTTTAGGACATATCAATTTCATAATTTGGGCTTTTCGTGTAATAAGAGTGTGAAGGTCAGGGAAATATAATTTTCATCATTTCATTTGGGCATGTCTAGTAGTGACAGTATGCAGGTCTGGGACATCTCAGTCTCCTCACATGGACGCTTTGTGTAGTCAGAGTGTGAAGGTGTGGCAAATATCCGTCTCATCATTTTGGCGTTTCGTGTAGTCAGAGTGCGGAGGTCTTGGACATATCAGTCTCATTATTTGGACGCTTTGTGTATTGAGAGTGTGAAGTTGTGGGGCATATCAGTGTCATGGGACATATCAGTTTCATCACTTGGGAGGTTCGTGTAGTAAGAGTGTAAACATCTGAGACATGTTAGTCCTATCGGTCTGGGACATATCAGTTTAATCACTTGGGCACTTCGTGTAGTGAGAGTGTGAAGGTCAGGGACATATCAGTATCATCACTTGGGCACTTCATGTAGTGACAGTATGAAGGTCAGGGACATATCAGTATAATCAGATGGGCACTTCATGTGTGAACGTCTGGAACATATTAGTCTCATCACTTGGGTGCTTCGTGTAGTAATAGTAAAGGTCTTGGACATATCAGTCTCATCACTTGCGCGCTTCGTGTAGTGAGAGTGTGAAGGTTTGTGACATATCGGTCTGATCACTTGGACGCTTCGTGTAGTGAGAGTGTGAAGGTTTGTGACATATCAGTCTGATAATTTGGGCATTTCGTGTAGTGAGAGTGTGAAGGTATGGGACATATCAGTCTCATCACTTGGGCGCTTCGTGTAGTGAGAGTGTGAAGGTCTGGAACATATCAGTCTCATCACTTTGGCGCTTCGTGTAGTGAGAGTGTAATCTGGGGATTATATACAGATTGGCATTCGATCTGGATGTTACACTACACCTAGAGTTTTCAGTTTTCTACTTACCAAAGTAATCCGTATAGCCTGCATGTCGACACATACTAAAACTTTTGGAGTTTACTTTATTCTACACGTATTACCAGAATGACAATGTGCTTCTTGAATCCTTTGATACTCGATTTGCCAGTAAGTAATACAGTTGGCCGGTAAATTAATAAATCGGATAGTCTACATATGCTTTATTGACTGATGTTTGCATCACGTCCAGTGGCAAATATTTCATCAGTGTTCAGGACGAGAACAAAGTAACAATTACTACAATGGGTAGGTCCTGTGATAGAGGTCGTACGTCATGGAGTTCGGGGAAATTTAGACTTACACTGGAAAATGATGGTTTATTGAATAGGGACAAAAAATTGTCTGGCAACAAGCCACCTACGGACTCGCAAAGAGTTGAACGAAGTGGATGCGTACTTACACACCCCCCACAGCCAAACGGACGCCCCACTTTTGCAAGGGTTTAACTGCTGGTCGGAAGAAGACCAAAATGACCATTTTTCTATTCCCCAGTCACATTGTGGGTGTTTACCTATCAAAGTTTACTGTTGGTATTACGGTTTTTCTGCTGATGAAAAACTCCAGGTATTCTTTAAATGATAACTTTGAAATTGGAATATTTTAAGCAAAGTATACACTAGGTTATGTTTTTTACTTATTTTATGAAATATCAAAAACTACAGAAGTCATAATTTACAGGTTTTCCTATTTTCAAGAAACAGAATTGTTGACTGGTAGCATCATACATTTGTCATAGTAAAACCGCAAAATAACTTTTGAATTACTTAATTGTCATTAAAGTAGAAGATATCAGGTTCAAGTTATTTGTCTCAGAAATATGTAGCCGGTCGTATTGACAACGACAATGTGACCTCCGTTTTTTTGAGCGGTTATGATCACTCAAAAATATTCGGAATATTGATCTTGTAATCCAAATTATTGCGTATACTGATATGCATCGCACCATCTCGAAAAGGAATTCATGTCTATACAAAAAATTACTCATGGTAATCGACAAACAGGCGTACCGACCAAGAAATATGCTGACAGCTGTACCACTAAAAACTGTTAAAACAATTAAATAGTTACCAAAGGGGCAATCGAAAACCATAAGTTACTAAAGATAGACAACACCATGATAAAAAGCGGAAGGGACGAATATCGAACAGTCCTCAAATCATTAAACAGAAAACAAAAGATTGAGCAAAATGAATCCCGCAAAAAACCGGGGGTGTAAATTATTATGTTGGACGAACATCATCTAACTCAAACATATTGTTTAACTTGAATTGTTGACCTTTAAATGTCCTTTCGTTATTTGTGTTGTTGGGTTGTTGTCTCATTCACGTTCACCATTTGTCAAGATGCTTGATTGTGTTTTTGATAAAATATTTGTGAAGTGTTATCGACAAACCGAAAACCTATAATAAACTCGTTTGACAGACTTTTTTTTCTCTTTTATTCATATTAGACCTGCAAAAGTCTTATGGGAATGAAATAAATTATACAAAATCAGTCAAAGATCTTCCGTCAACACCTAATTCAGCAAATAACAAAAACACATTAAGATATCACATAAGACAACCATCGGCCACGTTCCCGAGATTGGACAGACATATGAATATATTTACTGGGGTAAAACTTTGTTTTTTGAAATAATAACCTTTTCTTCAATTTCAATACGTAGACTGATATAACATAAAAAAGTAAAATAACAAAAATACCGAACCCCGAGGAAAATTCAAAAAACAGAAGTCCCTCATCAAATGGCAAAATCAAAACCTCAAACACATCAAAGGAATGGAAAAAACTGTCATATTCCTGACTTGGTACTATCAATCGCGTCATTCCCATTAAACTCGAAATAAAGGTCTGTTGACAGCTAGAAATGTACAGTAGAGGCATATTGAGAACGCGACAAAAGAGATTACTTTAATTGACCGTGATCGTGGTGTTTATCTTATCTGTCTTTCTTCGACATGTGGGTTTTGACTTTCCCTTGGTTTCTTAATTTCTTTTTTTTTTTTAGATTTTCAGTAAGCACCTTCATATGGACTAAATATATTTCCCTGAATCACAGTAACAATAGTTAATAGCAATGTCATCCAAAATTACAAACTGTTGGTACGAAGTTTGAAAAGAATGTTAACCTTGTTTAGGGACGACATCAAAAGATCAATGTAGGATAAAAACTTAAATCAAATAGTTTGGGGTGGGGGTTAAAATTGCTGCAAGTTTTGTTTATCCAAAATCGATTTTACATATATCCATATTGGTCAATCAATTTTTCCCAAATTAAGTTAAGAAGTGGGGTGGGGGAGTCAGTGAAAAAACTATGTGAATTTAGTTTTTTATCCTACATTGAACTTTTGATGTCGTCCCTTAAGTAATGAACATTGATTGATTTTATAATGGACAAGAAAGGATAAGTGTGTGTATTGATGATAATGATGATGAATACGTGTTAAGCGTCCAGTGGCAAATATTACATGAATACCAGGACTAGAACATATTGATGCGACTTGAGTGTGTATCCTACTAACATGACATTAGGGTACAAATTCCATGCAGCATATCAGCATTTAGACAAATAATGTCTCGTGAGTGATACTCGGGGTATATCTATTTGAAAATTCAAAACTTGATGTAAATTATGTAAAAATAAAAACAATAGATAAAATTTTGCTCTGGATACTGTCTATTGATCACGAAGAAGCATCGGTCTTAGTTTTATAAAAAAAAAAAAAAAAACATTAGCTTTCAGTAACTACGAGTAATCTAAGAATGGTACTTTGCGTCTTTTGTCTTGTCTATGTTGTTTTGTTGTGCTCAGTTTTTATCTTTAAAGACAGGGCGTATTCTTGTATGCCAGCGTCCTCCGTCTGTCCATCCGTCCATCCTTCGTCAACACTTCGGACAATAACTCATAAACATTTTCACTATTTTTCATGAAACTTTGTGGAATTGATTATATCAATTAACGTAACCTACCTTTCTATTTAAAAAAAAATTCTGATTTTACGTTTTGGAGTATAGGGACTTTATTCATAAAAAAGGGGGAGTTTCCCAGTTTTTGAACAATAACTCTTGAGCAGTTTTCATGAAACTTTGGGGACTTGTTTATATCTACGGAACTAAAGTTCCTCTTTTTTTTTTTAATAATTTCTGATATGACATTGCGGAGTTATTGAACTTTATTCTTTGAAAAATTGTCGTTTTGTGTCAATGGGTACCACTGTGTGTGCATGTCTCTGCTATTTCTTTTTTGTTTGGGGGGATTGATCTATTTGAGCAGTGCGTATAAGATTTCTAGTTGATCATATAAATTCCTAAAGCATAAGACGAGTTAAAAGGCAACGGGCGTATCATGCGCCCATTCCGCAGCTCTTTACTTCTTATGTTGTGCTGTTACACCACTATCCCAATTGAGGAAAGGGTTGATAGATTCCAAATATGTATATACTCTCCACTTTCTGTATATGCATGTCCAGAGCCTGTGATTCAGTGGTCGTTGGTTACTGTCTATAATTGCTTTTCGTTCATTGTTGAGAAAATAAATTAGGTCATTGATTTTTCATTGTTATTTTCAAGTATTGTCATGACATGGCCTTTAATAATTTACAATACGGTATGTGTTTTGCTCATTGTTGAAGTCGTACGGTGAATTTTAGTTGCTTACTATCTATGTCATTTGTTCTCTGGAGTATAGTTGTGTCATTGAAATATCTTCTTATTTTCATATTTAACCACTAACCGACGACAGAAATTAGGATAGCTGTTGCAGGTTCGACATAAAGGACCCAGAAAAAAGTAGAGCCAAAGCTAGACTAGAAATCAATGCTTGTTCACAAAGTCCTCAGAAAAATATGTCACCTTACATGAGTACATTATTCTCAATACAAGCTCTTTTATTATCACTGAACTAGTATACTTATTTGTTTAGGGGCCAGCTGAAGGACGCCTCCGGGTGCGGGAGTTTCTCGCTGCATTGAAGACCCATTGGTGGCCTTCGGCTGTTGTCTGTTCTATGGTCGGGTTGTTGTCTCTTTGACACATTCCCCATTTCCATTCTCAATTTTATCTTCTAAATGTTGCATGCGATGCGGAAAACACCACATACAAATATTCAAGTCTTTTATCCAGCTTTGGCGTCAAAATCACTTGAAGGCAAGCACATTACCGCGAGACTACCAAAGGCGGTTCTTATGACACATAATCATTAGGTCCACTCGATACAAACACAAACAATAAAATTTGGATTTTTGCTGGACTTCATCTGAAAGTTACACTGAGACTTTACTAACAATTTTTGTTTTCAAAAACGTATGCTTTGTTATGTCATAGCCATGGATAAGTGATTTGATTACTATCGGGGAAGTCTCATCTTAAACTTAGACCAATTTTATTCAAAAATTAAAAGAGGCACCAACAATTTTAGTTTATTGCAAGATAACCACTATAACATTAACATTTGACCCCTAAATTACTAGGGGTACTTATCACTCTAAGTAACATTATCCACGACAGATAATACTGTCTCAGAAGATATTGGCTGGAAAATAAACCTTCCCCAAACTTTCAAATTTTTATTTTATACTGAACCTTAACCTTCACCTACTGACCCAAAAACCAGTAGAGATCTTCTTTGTGCTTAGGGGCATTTTCAAACTGTGTTTTGTGAAGATAGAACATTTGATTTAAAAGATAGTATCTGGAAACAAAATGCATTGCCTCAATTTCAGTCCGTTAATTTCTTCTGTGACTTATGACTTTGGGCTTGTTCATTCATCAGGCCGTTGTTTTTCTTGTTTGAAATGTTACACATTATGTAATGTCAGGGCCTTTAACAGATTACTATAGGTATGGGTTTTGCTTATTAATGAAGGCATTATGGTGACCTACAACTGCTTACATTCACTTTTTGTATCTCGGGGATAGTTGTCTCATTAACAATCATACCACATCTGCTTATTTTTATATAAGTTACCATACAATTGATGGAGGCCTTTTTCTCTCATAGGCAATTTATCCGACAAAAAATATTAAATAATACTAATGACTCGAAAGGAGAATATTTGGAACAAACTTTCCCAAACTTTCAGTATATTTATAGGGACTGTAACATTGACCTAATAATCCTAAAATCAGTAGGGGTTTTCCAATGGGGCAATATCAAATCCAGTTTGGTGAAATGTTCATTATGGATAGAAATATTTTTTCTTGGAAACTGGAAAGCTGACTGCCAGATATCTATAAATATAATTAAGCCGAGTTGACTTTGTGGCAAGTTATAAGTTGTATACACTTCTCCATCATGTTAATAGCACATTTTGTCATACTGCATCTCCAAATTCATCATGTATTTGTATGGAATTTTGTTTAAATAAATGTCAACCAAAGAATAGTCATTTTAATCCACCATTTTCTACTTAAGAAAATGCCTGTACCAAATCATGAATATGACAGTTGTTATCATTTTGTTTGATGTGTTTGAGTTTTTGGTTCTGCCATTTGATTAGGGACTTTCCGAATTCCTCAGAGTTCGGTATTTTGTGATTTTACTTTTAACAAATTAACAGATATAAAAATTATAAAGCATTTATAAAATACTGAAAATGATTTATTTTAATCATTTTTCTGATACAACAAAATATTCTTATATTACAACTTAAAAACATATGATTCAAACAATAAAATGGTAAAAATCAGAATAAATTGTCACTGAAAATTCTAAATTAGAAACACTTTTTAATTATAGTAAACCTTCAGAATCAATTTACCACAATATTTGTAGATTGGTTTTGTTATAACTTTACAAGGAATTTAACTATAACCCTCAGCTTGTGTTGCTTACACGAACCTTAAAACAGTAAAAGCTATGATGTTGAAAATTAACTTTTAACAAAATAATTTACTATCTCAGATTCAGATTATTTATTACAGATAACTAATATAACATTAGTATCCATTACAAATCATATGAAAACATACATAACAACATTTCAAAGTTATATAATAATACAATTGTACACCTAATTTAAAAATTGGTTTTTTAATTTCTAATGCATTTCTAATAAATTAAATTCAATAATATTTTGTGGATATAAAAGTTTAGGAACTGAAAAATAATCATTATGTGACTATGTCAAATCTAAACCTAACAGTTTGCCTTATATCTTTATATTTATGAGAAGATATAAGAAAAATGTTCTTCTGCTAAAATTTTCTCCTTTTCGAATTTTGGTTTATTATAACCTTGCTCTATATATATTTAAACAATAAGCACTGCTACATAGTTGTGGTATTTTATTTTGTGATAAAAGTGGTTTCAAGATAGAAGGTAACAAAATTTGGAACAAAATTTTACTGAAAACATCATTTCACTGTCTACAGCTCCAGATTTGAATTTTGTAGTTGTGAGTCAGATTGCTGATTATAATATCTTTAATATTAGAATGTTCTTAAAAGTACTATTATCTGTCAAATCTTTTGTACCAAGTTAAAGTACTTTAAATATTTTATTTAAGGTAGAAAACCAGCATTTTGAGTTTTCTTGATGTAATCCTTGATCTGTAGTAAACGCACTATATAATATTTTATCTCTGTTTATTTTAATTAGTATCATATGATAATTATACATTAAGGTCAAGTTACAGTAAATGGGCTATGTGTTTTTGTTAGATATATTTCAATTTGAATCCATCTGATGAGTTAAGCCTTTTCAACTGATTTTTATAGTTCGTTCTTATGTTGTACTGTTACACCACTGTCCCAGGTTAGGGGAGGTTGGGATCCAGCTACCATGTTTAACCCCACCACATTCTGAATGTATGTATGTGCTTGTCCCAAGTCAGGAGCCTGTAATTCAGTGGTTGTCGTTTGTTGCTGTGTTACATTTGTTTTCGTTCCTTTTTCACATAAATTAGGCCGTCAGTTTCCTCGTTTGAATTGTTTTACATTTGCCATTTCGGCGCTTTTATAGCTGACTATGCAAACTGGGCTTTGCTCATTGTTGAAAGCCGTACGGTGACCTATAAGTGATAATTTCTTTGTTATTTGGTCACTTGTAAAGAGTTGTCTCATTGGCAATCATACCGCATCTTCTTTTTTATATATGTCACATGTTTTGATAAAATTTTGCATACAACATTGGCTTGTTGAACTTTAACTGAAAATCGAAAAAATTATGCATTTATCTCTTTGACTTTCTGAAATACTACCAATTGAATTCTCTCAAAATAGGTGAACATTTGTAAAGAAAGCGTTTAAAATAGGCAAATATCGCTCTTAAATTAGTCTTAAAATCATCAAATCTCCGATTTGTAGTATATAGATTTTTCTTTAAAATTATTTGTTGTTGAAACATAAATTTTGGTTTCATTGATGTAAAATAAAAAAAAGGTCAACATCTTGTCATTCTTGTGTTGTAATTTATCAACATTATTTATCTGCAGCAACATAACTCCAAAATGGTAAACGCGGATATTTTCAAAAACTACAAAACAAGTATATGTCACACTTGTACAAGGGACAAATATATATATAAAGAAATACATATACAAAGGAAAATATAAACCAATTTAGCAATAACATAAAAGTGATCAAAGCGCGAAAGCGCTGTAAAACAGTTAATTACAGGTTGTGTGTATTTTTAGTCCAGTTATATCATTATCTTGCATTGTACAGTGTACTTATCAGAGGTAGCTTTCAGTATTTAAGATTTAGAGTTCTCTAATGATATTGAACAAGTTTTATGAATGTCATAATCTGAGCACTATATGAAGGCGATTGTTATCACTTATGAACTAGTGCATTATGTCCAGTTTGTTCCTTTTTATATATGTTTATAGTCAAATACTCTTTAATATAGTTGGGCATTTTCTTTTAGTAATAAATAAACTGTATTTTATTCAACTTTGCAAATGTGGTTTGTTACTAATAAGTATGGATGATAGTTGTTTCATTGGCAATCTTACCACATCTCCTTATTTATATAATGATCTATATTCAACGACCTCGGTACAAAAAAAAATGTATGTAACTAAACTATGATGGGAAACCTTTGACTTCTTTCTTTTATATAAACTTTTGATTTGGTACCATAGAACTATGTAGAATACTACTGTTGAACTTATTGTGCATTGATGACTTTGTCTATCTATCATTTTATATATGTATGATGGTATTTACCTGCTATCTGTGGATTCCACAGTTTTAAAAATAAGGTGAACACATGTTTATATGCCATGTATATGCAACACAGCTCATGGTAAAGTATGCCAACAAGAATGTTGGTATTAAATCTCAGTGCACTTTGATGTTTATGAGCAATTTGTATGACTGTTTGATATAATAAATTTGCACATAGTATATGTGTGTATCTGTGGAGTTACATATTGGATATACCAAGCATATATTATGGCATGGATGATGATAATAGATATTGTGGCATTATTATAAAATGCATTTTACATGTATATGGATATGTTATATTAATTTTATTTGTAAACTACGGTAACATAGTATGTTACATACAGTCAATCTCAAGATATCTATTTTAATCTTAAAAGCAATGTAAATTTAACAATGGAGTACACATTGTCTTCCTATACTTCGAATATAAATTTGAACCTTGGTGATAATCACCGTATACAAGTATATATGATTTTCTGTACCTCACCATGGTACGCACTTTTAAGACATAAAAGAACCTTTACTTATTAATATAAATGGACTATTCTTTATTTTTGTTTATATAAGCATATTTAATTACTTCCATCCTATGAAAAGTAGTTCATAATGATTGCTTAGTCACTGTATTGTGTGTATTGCCAGAACATCAAGTAACATAATATTAAATGTACATTGCAACATGTCAACTCTATCGATGACAATACTTTTTCTAAAAACTATAACTCCAAGCAAAATTATTTCCAAGTATAAAGTAATTTATGAATGAAAAAAAGGAGTTCTTAATTAAGAAAAAAATGACATCTCGAAGACTCGTTGTTTGGTAACTGTCATAATAGTTGTCTCATTAGCATTTTAACCACCTCTCCATATTTGTAAGACAATAGAAGAAAATGATTCAACCCAACAACAAAACTTAGTTGTAAGATCTCTGAAATTTTCTACACGGTACAAGTTTTTCTCATTGCTGGAGATTGTACGGTGACAGTAACACTTGTAACTGCTTAAACCCATTTCCTATGCACTTAAACTCTTTGGTTCGATAAACTCAATGAATATCATACCACATCTCCTTATTTTTATATGCATTAGAATTTACATGTACATGTAATTGTAAATATATATATCAGAACAAAATTCGTTGCGTCACTTTCATTTATGCATCCTTTGGCACAATAAAAGTTCTAAAATTACACAACATAAAACAACTAAATGTTATTTCTGATGAAAGTTTTGTTTTAGTTCCATTCATAGTATTTGTTAGAATTTTATGTTTTGCCAAGTCCAATAATTCGCTCTATGTGCACATGTTAATTGGAGACTTTTCTTTCCTGTATAAGAGTTTTCGAACAAATTCTGTTCTTTTTTTGAAAAAAAGTTAGCAAACAAATCTTGCACATTAAAACCTTTGTCTGACATCACACTGTCACCTGGATCACATAATTGAACTATTCTACATCTTTCAACTATTTGACGGTCACTGGTACAACCAACATATTCATTAGAGACATGGTTGACTAAACCACCAGGTGTCGAACATACAAGTATTTTCAGTGTTTCTGTTTTTATATGATGAAAAGGTTGCCTGTTGAGCTCTAGGAGGGAAATTCTGTGCTGTCAATAGTAATTCAAGTTGTAGGAAACTTTAATTTGAAGTCGGATGGCGAAAAATACCTGACTAAACCACTAGATGGCCAAGTGTTAGCCTCTCGCCACTGTTTAGACATAAAAACAATCCATGTATACACAATATTCTTAACACAAGATTCAATCTAGAATCTAGACAGTTCAAAGTTGGTTGTATAATGCCTCAATTTCAGCAAAGTCATAAAAATACTGATTTTCAACTGACACCCTATCAATTTGAAAATATATGTATCTCAAACAATGTGCTGCTGGACCAAGTGTGGTCAAAACAAATAAAAATTTAGTATACGACTCTAAACCGGTATAAAAAATGCATGGCTGTGTCATGTGTCGTCATTTGCGAAATTCTCTGCTGAAAACATAGGCATTGATGGTGTTTGCGTAATTCCATCTGTGAAGCTCAACATTAGCTCGGCAGTTGGTGGTGGACAGTCATAAATCCTTTCTGCAGTATGAATGACTTCTTCAGAAAAACCAACTTCACAATCAAAACTTTCCTCTAGATTTCTACTACAATATTCATCCGGATTAGTTCTTTTGTTTTCACGGAAACTGCCCTGATTTTTCATTTGCGAACGATTCAGTCTCCTGCTTGGTCCAGGAAAATAGGCTGGGACTGGCAGTAGACTTAAGTCTCTGTATTATGGGTTTACACCCTGAAAAGGTTATAAAACATAAGTTTTTGATAAATGAACTTCCATTAGCAATGTTTACTTTGTACTACCTGGCAAAATATTAACTAGATTTATTCATTACAATGTGGATAAAACTATGTTTGCCTGATTCAATGTATATTATGTAAATCCAAAGGACAAACAATGAGAGACTTATGCAACAAACGTACATTGTCTGTACCTAAATAACTATAATATAGACGAGAGCATGTCATTGTTTTGTTCCTATTAACATTGTCATTGATATTTTCAAGAAAGTCTATGAGGCATAGCTTATGCATTCTTGTTATTACTACATTACCATAATTACTGCTAAAACAATTCTCAGTATGATATACCTCTTGTAAAAAATCATTATAATTGTAGCATTCACCAAAAAATCTGAAACAGATCACATTGAATCGTAATCCAAAAAATTATGACGTCTTGAATTAACCACCCTCCTTTTATTCTATAACGATAATTGCGGTTGTAAACAGACTTTGGTTTATTCGCATGGCCATTATATATATAATTATATATTTCAAAAGAAAATAGAGTTTTACCATGAATAGTTTCCTGCAAGAAGTCTTTTTCAGTTAAATATGCCTTGCAAACAACAGCTGATTGAGATGGACTCCCCGATTTCATCGTGTTCTCGTCCAATCTGCGTATGGGCCATGGCGTTGATCAAACTTTTCCTTCTTTTTAAGTCATTTGGAAATGCATGTCCTCTTTTTAAATGACATCCAGGTACACAACAACAAGTACTTGGCATCGTTAATTAAAAATGCAACTGTAATAGTTGCACAGTGCAGACACCGGAAGCTGAGGAACAGGACCGGCTACCACGGCGCCACCTATTCAGGAACGATAATTTACTACTTTACATAACTGATACCGAAATAACATTAATGTCAGACGGCTTCACGTGCATAAACAGAAATGCGCTTTAAATTGTATAATATAATTCATGTTCAGTCGACCTTTCATCATTATATCAACGACTGAAATGATTTAAAAACATCTAGATTGCAGATAACACTCGAAATTAACCCGACCTCTTTCCACACGGAATTCAAATAATTCTAGTTTGTCAATTGGTTGACTGCTTATAATGCAAAATACAAATATATCAAAAGTTTTAAAACTAACAAAACACAATGATCGTTTCTTTATTTCCCAATGTAAATGAAATGAAACAAAAACATTTCATATCACAAAAGAAGAGGAGAGAATTCAACATTTCCGGATCTACTTGTAGCATAATGACAGCCCCCCACACACACACACACACACACACACACACACGTAGATAAGTTGGATATCGCGGAAGGAAAGATTAACCCGCCAACCAGAAAGGCATTGCAGCACTGCCTTGAAAGACAGTGTAAAAATGTAAATACAATAAATAAAAATATATAATCTTTAATATGAGCATCAATAAAGACAAGACTCATCAAGTAGAAAGAAATGTGACTTTAGAAAAAAATGAAGTAATAAAAAAAAAAAAAAACTACTAAGTAATGATAGAATAATAATTTTAAACAAGTGTTGCAGTTGTACTTGTTGGCAAGACCAGAATACTTTTAGTACATCTAAATCTGATAGGTTCTTCTGTTCCAGGTGATAAAATCAAGAAATATTCCATGTAATGGGAATCAAAGCTGCATGTGTTTAGTAAAGTTAGAAACAATTTAATGAAAAGAATAGACGTATATACAAAACATATTTAACAAACACCAACCAACAAGAAAATAAAAATATAAGTTTTTTTTTTCTCATCTACTGCATGATTTTTATATGTCATAACAAACAACTGACTAAAGAACAAGAGTTTAAAAGAAAACATTTCCACACCCTTGCATTTTTTTCTCACATGTCACAAAGTACAGCTGACTTAAAACAAGAGTTAAGAAGAAAGTTTGTCCTCCTTCTTTGTGTGATTTGTTAACATGACTACTATAGATGTATGTCCATTATCAGTTGCTATCTTTAAAGGGATTCCCCATCAGGTCTACACATCTGTGTCTTTGCACCTTTATCTAACAATAAACGTACAATATCCTCATGTCCTACTTGACATGCAAAAATAAAGGTGTTGTTCCATCTTCTTTTGTCATGTTGATGTCAGCATTGTGGTCCAGAAGACAACGGACTACACCTATCCTACCCATAAAACAGGCAATGTGTAATGGAGAAGAACCAGCATCCACATCAAAGAAAAAATCTACTGACTTCGTACTGATATAATCTCTAACATTTGATAATGTATTCTTTGGAATGCTATCAAATAATTTTTGTTTATATTCATCCAATGTTTCGGATGGATGGTTATTTAATGTATCTGTTATAGACTGTTTACTATGGCAACATATATTACAGTCAGCATTGTTCTCTAACAGTAACTGTGTTATCTCTAAGTGTCCGTTCAATGCACTGAAAATTAAAGCATTACCACCATGGACTGTCTGGGCATTAATGTCTGGTTTATGTTTAATTAGCAGCTGTGCTACACTGATGAGGTTAAAGGCACATGACTTTATTAGTGGTGTAAAACCATCCTTGTCACATAGATCAATATTAGGATCCTTCTCTAACAGTATTTGTACTATATCAGTATCTCCTTCCTGACTTGCGATGTACAGAGGACTACAACCATCATATCTACATAGATCAACATTAGGATTCTTCTCTAACAGTAACTTTACTATATCAGTATGTCCTGCCTGACTTGCGATGTACAGAGGACTACAGCCATCAATGTTACATAGATCAACATTAGGATTCCTCTCTAACAGTAACTTTACTATATCAGTATGTCCTTCCTGACTTGCGATGTACAGAGGACTACAACCATCATATCTACATAGATCAACATTAGGATTCTTCTCTAACAGTAACTTTACTATATCAGTATGTCCATTCTGACTTGCCATGTACAGAGGACTAACGCCATCATTGTCACATAGATCAACCTTAGGATCCTTCTCTAACAGTAACTTTACTATATCAGTATGTCCATTCTGACTTGCCATGTACAGTCCATTAACCCCATCATCTCTACATTGATTCACACCCTTATTATTATGTAACAACCACTGTACAATATCAGTATAACCATCACAGCAAGTAGATACCAGTGGAGTAGTACCTGATCCATACTCCTCCTTTGGTAACACTGTATCCTTGATGTTGGCTAATTCTAGTTGTTGTGATTTATTTATTTGTAGTAAGTACTTTAATAACTTTTGTCTCCATGATAATACTTTCATATTATTGTTACTGAATATATGTGACACCTTTCCTGCTGACCAGTCCTTTATAAACCTTTTTAAATATAATTCCAAATAATCATCTGGGATTTCAATAATGAAGTCTATGTTACTGTTCTTGTCATCTGATGATGTCTGCCAAACAAAACGTTCATGTACTAAATCACTATCACCATGATCTATTAAACATTCAATCATTTTCTGACCAAAGTAATGAGCAAGGAAGTCGAACAGTTTATCATGTACAGTTCTATAAATACCATTCTGTTTACAGATAAATGTACCATCTAGAGTGTCCAGTGATTTCTTTAGTTTTGCCTTTGGTATACTGTTGAACTCACAAGCCTCACATGTGTCTTTTATGATCTCTCGTTCTTCATCTGTCATTTTACCCTGGAACCATTTTTCCTTTAGCTGATTATTAAAGAGAACACATAAAGCCAGACTACATATTTTATATTTCCCTTCATCACCATGCTCACTTAACCTGTCTAGCTCACTTTTATAGACATCAAAAGGATTTTTGAAATATTCTTTGACATCTACATCTTCTTTTTCATGATATAAGGAACATAAGAGTGGGAAAAAATCGCATTTAGAAGATAAATCATCAATATCTGTCATGCTTGTACCAATATATGTTTTTGCTATGTTTGTTTTCTCAACAGACGTAAGACTTAACTTATCTGATATTAAGTTACATTCACAGGATTTAAAAGGTAATAATATGTTAAACTTATCATCTTTAAAAACTTGTAATCTACAAGATACAATAATCTTACAACATTTGTCTGCAATAATTGTGTTAATCACAGATAACAGTTGTTTCCAGTTATCAATCTGTTGTTGGTTGGCAGTGAAATTTCCACAAATATCATCTACAATGAAGACTGTCTTTTTACCAGGCTGATAATAAGTTTTAATGTCTGATGGTAAATCGACTGGTATGATATTGTATCCTTCCTTCTTTAAAAGAAGTGCTGTGTTTCTTGCAATAAATGACTTTCCTACTCCGGATGGGGCAGTTAATGTCAAACAACTGTTGTCATTTAAACATTCCATGACGTAATCACTGGCTCTTGTAGACACAAACTTCTTATCATTCTTTTCCCAGTCTTCTATTTGCTTCTTTATCTGGTCTGAAAAATATGCAAGTTTAGTTAGTTTATTAAAATTTCAATTTAACTTTAACTGTATCGCATATACCTGATATAATAATCAAACAAGAGTGCACACGCTGAAATGTCTCGCCTGTCTTACTTATTATTGAATTTGTGTTGAAATTCTGTAACATGAAGGTTTTGCTACAAGTATCACATAAACTTAACATTATCAATGTTCTATGATAATGAGGTCATGGTCAGATTAACCAGGCCAGACAGACATGTACACCTTACAATCATTCCATACAACTATAGTTGACCTGTTGCTTATAGAATCTAATAAACTGATAAAATTACAAAAACTTATCATTGACCAATGAACCATGAAAATGAGGTCAAGGCTAGATAATACCTGTCAGACAGACAGGTACTTGTATTTGGGAACCAATCAAAACACAACAACCTAACATTGACAAATGAACCATGAAAATGAGGTCATGTCAGATGAAACTGGCTAGACCGACATGTACACCTTACATTCATTCCATACACCAAATATAATTGACCTATTCTAATAAAACTTGAAAAACAGACAAAAACACAAAAACTTAATATTGACCAATGAACCATGAACATGAGGTCAAGGTCAGATTAAACCTGCCAGACTGACCTTACAATCATTCCATGCACCACATATAGTTGACCTACTGCTTATAGTATCCAAGAAACGGACCTTATCATGTCACTTTAACCTGATCACTGATTCATGAAAAGAGGTCGATTTCAGACGAACCTTGTCTGACAGACATGACGGCGTTGCAAGGAATTTAAATACCAAATATAGTTATTCTTATACCCATAATAAGTAAGAAATTCACATAACAAAAAAAAAAAAAACTGTAATTTTTTTTTTCAAGCAGTTGCTGAACCATGAAAATGAGGTCTAGGACAATGGACATATGACAGACGGAAACTTCGTAACATAAAGTATCTGCATACAAGGTATGAAGCAACCGGGTCTTCTACCTTCTGAAGTATAAAGCTTTGACTTGAATGGAGAGTCCTCTCATTGGCACTCATACCACATCTTCTTATATCTCTTTACACAAATAGTTCAAGCTTCCGCTGCCGGATTGTAATACTTACATGACTTATGTCTCGCATACTGTGAAGAGTCGCAGCCGAGACAAACATAGTTGAATAAAGACATGGTAGTAGTGGAAAATAAAATCTAATTTGAGAATATCTATCACTAATCCTTAAAAAAATTGTAAATTTAAACAAAAACAAACTAGAGGCTCACAAGAGCCTGTGTCGCTCACCTGTATCTACTGTGGTTTTGGAAATCATGTAAAATAAGGTTTAAATCATAACAATTTTATTAGATACCCTAATAATGATTGAGGCCAAGTTTGGTTTAATTTGGCCCAGTTGATTAAGTGGAGAAGATTTTTAAAAGATTACAAAATTTACGAAAAAAATTGTTAAAATTGACTACAAAGGGCAATAACTCCTTAAGGGTCAGTTGGCAATTTTGGTGATATTGACTTATTTGTAGTCGTACTTTGTTGAACATTATTGCTGTTTACAGTTTATCTCTATCTGTAACAATATTTAAGATAATAACCAAAACCTGCAAAATTTCCTTAAAATTACCAATTCAGGGGTAGCAACAGGTTGTCTGATTCGTCTGAAAATTTCAGGGCAGATAGATCTAAACCTGATAAACGTTTTTACCTATGTAAGATTTGCCCTAAATGCTTTAGTTTCAGAGATATAAGCCCAAAACTGCATTTTACCCTATTTTCTATTTTTAGCCATGTTGGCCATGTTGTTTGGCAGCCCAGGTCATCGACTCATTGGACACATTTCTAAACTAGATACCCTAATGGTGATTGTGGCCAAGTTTGGTAAAATTTGGCCCAGTAATTTCAGAGGAGAAGATTTTCGTAAAAGTTAACGGACGACGGACGCCAAGTGATGAGAAAAGCTCACTTGGCCCATTGGGCTAGGTGAGCTAAAACTTTGTATTTGATTTTGACAGAATATTTAATGGTCACAGATATGTTTCATATATTTCAACAATAATAACATAAACGGTACCAATTTTTCTGCACCAGATGCGCATTTCGACAATTAATGTCTCTTCAGTGAAGCTCGTGGCCAAACTATTTGAAAATCCAAAGCTTATTAAAAACATGAAGAGCTATAAACCAAAAAGGACCAAAAAGTATAGCCAAAGCTGGGCAAGGAATCAGAGCTTTGCATGAGAGAGATACATTCCTTAACTTTAAATAATTTCCAAAATTTTGTAACAGCAAATTTTAATAACACAAAATCCGTATTTTCATGCCAGTACCAAAGTACTGGCTACTGGGCTGGTGATACCCTCGGGGACTATCAGTCCACCAGCAGAGGCATCGACCCAGTGGTAGTAATAACATAAACGGTACCAATTTTTCTGCACCAGATGCGCATTTCGACAATCAATGTCTCTTCAGTGATGCTCGTGGCCAAACTATTTGAAAATCCAAAGCTTATGAAAAAAATGAAGAGCTATAAACCAAAAAGGACCAAAAAGTATAGCCAAAGCTGGGCAAGGAATCAGAGCTTTGCATGAGGGAGTAACATTCCTCAACTTTAAATAATTTCCAAAATTTTGTAACTGCAAATTTTAATAACACAAAATCCGTATTTTCATGCCAGTACCAAAGTACTGGCTACTGGGCTGGTGATACCCTCGGGGACTATCAGCCCATCAGCAGAGGCATCGACCCAGTGGTAGTAATAACATAAACGGTACCAATTTTTCTGCACCAGATGCGCATTTCGACAATCAATGTCTCTTTAGTGATGCTCGTGGCCAAACTATTTGAAAATCCAAAGCTTATCAAAATTATATATAATTGATTCATCCTTTCCTTAACCCCTTCGCCCCCAATCCCGCCTGTAGTCGTGATGGCGACAACCATTCTTTGATGGCCCATATGACCCTCCATACTTTTTGGGAACTTCCCCAGCTGAACTGTCTTGACAGCAGGGACTTCAACAATGCAATTCATGGTCCATGAACTCTCCTCAGATGTGTGTTTATGAAAATATTCCAACTTGAATGGCCTTTTTAGAGTTTAAAATCAGAAAAACGTGAAAAGTAGCCAAAATCAGGTAGGGGTGGGAGTCTTTTGATGACCACTATGTTACTGGTATGTGCTGTAGGTATTAACTATTATCATAAATACATGCATAGATGGTAAAGGAACACAAGGAGGCATAATATGGCCAAAAGAAATTGGGTCTGTGAAATCTAGGTTGCCGTTTTGTCAGAAATCTATAAAAACAGACATTTAGGCAGACCTGGCTTTCCAGTAATAATTCCCCAGCAAGACCCTCAAGTCACACTTACTTCCAGTCAGCATGCTTGGACTGCTGTAACTGTAAGGTAATACTTGAAAGACAAAGAAACACAGTTTGGTCAATTTTGACTTCTCAAGCTCGTAATAAAATCGAAAAATAGACTGAAAATGACCATTTTCCGGTAGTGCCGTTATAATGCAACTAAGAAGGTACTGTCTACCGACCTTTAGTAGGATTTCGTAAACATGATCTAGTTGACAGAAACCCAACAACATTTTTTTAAAGTCTAATTAACTCTAAGATTGGGTTCTGCATATGATGTCGGTCTAGGACTTTATACCACAGGTATACTTGTGTCTTAAATAGACTGAAGTTTTATTAGGCATGTTATTTTATACCGGTATATATACCACCAGTTTATAGATGTTTTAATCCTGTGTTTGTTTACAATATAAAATATCTACTGGGTCCAATACCTAAGTAGGCTAGAACAATGAAGAACAGGAATAAAAGCCCTGTAGTTTGATAATTTTTATTTTTCTATGTATTGTATCCATGAAAATGCAATTTTTCTCAATCCACGAAAACTGATACCCACGAAAAGTAAATGAATTCACAGTAACCAATAATCTACCTCAAATGTTCCTAGGGATAACTTTTTCTTCCTTTCCATTCTTTTTAAGAATAATAATGATTATATTTTACATGAGATATCTTATATTGATTATATTCACATTAGATATCTGATATTGATTATATCTTACATCAGATATCTGATATTGATTATATTTTACATCAGATATCTGATACTGGTTATATTTTACAGCAGATATCTTAAAATATTGTCACTTTTAATGGGTATCGACATAAATATCAGTAACCGTACACTTATAAATCTCTCAATTGTTGTCAAATTATGCATTCTTATAGTTGTCGACAAAAGTTTTAGTTTTAGTAAACTCCAAACCTGTGTAAAACTATCAATCCTCAGGTACCGAAAGGATAAAATGTTAATGCCGGTAAGTAATAACCAAGAAAAATGGTCAATATTGGCACCCTATATTGCTGAATGCAACAAATATAGCACTTCAAAACCTTTATTCTTTCACTTTTATGTCTGACAATAAATTTGAATGTATCAAAAGTCCTCTATTACCAGGCCAGTACAAGAATATTATAACAAAGATGAAATAGTGTCGCTTTTAATTGTTTCGCGACATAAAATCAGTAACCGTACACTTATAAATCTCTCAATTTGTGTCAAACTATTCATTCTTAGATTCAAATAATGATGCCGGACAAGAAAAATCAGGAAGAAAGGAAGATGTTGGCACCTTTTGTTGATACCGACAACAAATTTTGTTATTTAAACTTGTTTTCATTCCCATTTAATGTCAAACAACCCATCAGGATGTATTTAAAAGTACTCAATTATAAGGCCAGTACCAGAATATCATTCAAGAGAAGAAATATTGGCTCTTTTATTCTTGTCGACAAAAGTTTTAGTGTAACCGTAGACTTACGAAGCGCTTAATTTTTGAAAACTTTTCATCGCGAGGTACATAAAGAATAAAATTATTATGCCGGTAGAAAATTCAACAAAAGGGTAAATATTGGCCCAAGATATTGATTAATACAACAAATATAGCAGCTTGACACTTAAACTCCTTCATGGAAGGCTATCATTTCTTAATATTTAGGTGGAGCACATTGGATCGTTGTACCAGCAATTTCTGACACGTTTTCTTCAACGACCTATAACTTTTGAATGCCCCAATACATTTTCAATATCAAGACACCAAAATGTGCGCAATTGAATTCCCTTTCCAAAAACGCTAAACAGTTTATAAATCGGACCGTCAACAACAGAGATACGATTTTTTTTTTAAGTTTGCCTAGAAGCCTTAACAGATTATCTTCCCTGAATTTCAATATGCAAATTTTGGCATACCTTCTTGAGGAAATTGTTACAAAAAGCCTACTATATAAGCAAGTCAGTAAGTGTATAATATAAGCATATCGGCGCATGCGTACTTGAACTTTGGGGTTCGGGTTTAGGGTTACAAAACAAGTTCCGGCTAACACTAACCCTAACCCCAACACTAACCCTCATATATTCATACGCCAGCCATACAACACCAAATAAAATGACACTACGACCCATTATTCGCTAAATTTCCTAATACCTAACCTAAACACTAACCCTGACCCTAACCTGACCCTAACCTAACACTAACCCTAACCCTGACCATAACCTAACACTAACCCTAACCCTGACCATAACCTAACCTAACTAACCCTAACCCTAACCCTAAACCCTAACCTAACCTAACCCTAACCCTAACCCTAACCCTAACTTTGACGAGGGTAGTGGACTTTGACGAGGGTTAGTGAGGTGCCCTTTTTCACTTCTGCGCATGTCTGCCCTTTTTTGTGACTGCGCATGTGTCAGAAATTTCCAAAAATATTTCTAAGTATAGTATGAAAAGTGCCTTTGATCTCAATCTTCAAACAGGTGTAGAATGGATTTGAATAGAGATATTTTCTTAAAATTAACTGTTCCGAAAAGATGAAAAGGCGATCTAGAAGATGGAAACTTATTGGTATCACTGAAGTGTACGGCCGCACTTTCCGACCTCACTGAAGAAACGTTTGTGTTATAACTTTTTTTTTCTCTATATGGTCAGAGTTAGGGTTAGGGTCAGGGTCAGGGTTTGGGTTGAGTTAGGGTCAGAGTTTGGGTTAGGGTCAGGGTCAGGGTTTGGGTTAGGGTCTGGGTCAGGGTTAGGGTTAGGGTTAGGGTTAGGGTTAGGGTTTAGGGCTAGGGTTAGGGTTAGGGGTTAGGGTTAGGGAAGGGACTTTGACGAGATTCGTGCACCTTTGACTTCTGCGCATGTGTGCACCTTTTCACTTCTGCGCATGCGTGAGGGTTTTGGTTTGGGTTTGGATTACAGTAAGGGTTTTCTATAAAATATACCTTATTTGCATATTGTGAAGCAGGAGATAATCTGATTTGGAATATAAGCAAATTTTGTTTAAACGTAGCTCTTTCGTTAGTGGTCCGATTTATGAACTGTTAAGCGTTTTAGAAAGATAATTTAATTGCGCACATTTTGGTGCCTTAATATTGAAGATGTATTTGGGAATTCAAATGTAATAGGCCCTGACTTATGTGTTAGTACAACAGTCCAATGTGCTCCACCTAATTAATTAAAAAAAGATAGCCTTCCATGAAGGAGCTTAAGTGTGAAGTTGCAATATTTGTTGTATTAATCAATATCTTGGGCCAATATTTACCCTTTTGTTGAATATTCTCTACCGGCATAATAATTTGATTCTTTATGTACCTCGCGATGAAAAGTTTTCAAATATTAAGCGCTTCGTAAGTCTACGGTTATACTAAAACTTTTGTCGACAAGAATAAAAGAGCCAATATTTCTTCTCTTGAATGATATTCTGGTACTGGCCTTATAAATACATCCTGATGGGTTGTTTGACATTAAATGGGAATGAAAACAAGTTTAAATAACAAAATTTGTTGTCGGTATCAACAAAAGGTGCCAATATCTTCCTTTCTTCCTGATTTTTCTGGTCCGGCATCTTTATTTGAATCTAAGAATGAATAGTTTGACACAAATTGAGAGATTTATAAGTGTACGGTTACTGATATTTATGTCGCGAAACAATTAAAAGCGACACTATTTCATCTTTGTTATAATATTCTTGTACTGGCCTGGTAATAGAGGACATTTGATACATTCAAATTTATTGTCAGACATAAAAGTGAAAGAATAAAGGTTTTGAAGTGCTATATTTGTTGCATTCAGCAATATCGGGTGCCAATATTGACCATTTTTCTTGGTTATTACTTACCGGCATTAACATTTTATCCTTTCGGTACCTCAGGATTGATAGTTTTACACAGGTTTGGAGTTTACGGTTACTAAAACTTTTGTCGACAACTATAAGAATGCATAATTTGACAACAATTGAGAGATTTATAAGTGTACGGTTACTGATATTTATGTCGATACCCATTAAAAGTGACAATATTTCATATGTTTTATAATATTTATGAGTTTAGATGGATTCTCAGACACAAAAGTGAAGAAATGAATGTTTCAGGGTGCTGCATTTGTTGTCTTCATCTATAAATGGTGCCAATATCTATCCTTTTTGATGATACTTCTGTGCCAGCATGAACATTTTATTCTTATGATGGATAATTTGACACTGTATAAGTCTACGGTTACTTATATTTGTGTCGATAACAATAAAAGGCGACAATATTTCTTTCTTTTTGATGATACTTCTGTGGCGGCATGAACATTTCATTCTTAGGATGGATAATTTGACACTGTATAAGTCTACGGTTACTTATATTTGTGTCGATAACAATAAAAGGCGACAATATTTCTTTCCTTTTATTGATATTCTTGTACCGGCTTGGTAATTGAGTACTTTTTGTACCTCAAGATTGATTGTTAGACATTAGAGGGAAGGATTTTAAGTTTCAAATTGCTATATGTGTTGTACTCATCAATATAGGGTGCCAACATTGACCTTTTTCTTGGTTATTCCATACCGGCATCATATTTTATTCTTTTTGGTTCATAGTTTTCAGTCTACGGAGACTAAAACTTTGTCGACAGATATAAAAGTGCCAATATTTCTTCTTTTATATGATATTTAAGTACTGGTCTGATAAATGAGTAGTTTTATTCCTCATGCTGGAGTGTTTTATATCTATTATTTTTTTTTTTTTTTTTTTTATTAACTGGTCTGATAAATGAGTACTTTTATGAAGTGTTTGAGTTAAATTATATTTATAATTTTTTTTTTTTTTTTTTTTTTTTAACTATATTGATTTCCTCTTTGCAAGTGGACCACACACTTTAAATTTAACACACCTTATTCTGAGAATGAGAAACCATGAAAACGCTTTTGGACCGTGTGAAATAGCTGGCGTATTTCGTCTTTCATCGATTTTGTTCAAACACGTTTCATGTTGATACGCAATAACCCCGATAGATATACACGTCTTATATACACCAATAGCTGGCGCATTTTGTCAGCTTATGTATACCAAAAGTTCCAGCTTTAAGGTAGTAAAATGACGCAGATTTCGTTGTTCTTGTGAAAAATTGCAAATCTTTCAAAGAATTTGGCAGATTTTTGAACCCAACTTTTACAGGAATGAAGTCTCCGACCTGAGGTTATCCTGAAAGAACTTGAAAAACGAGTCTTATTTACTCAGATGTTTTCCGATTGCTTGAGAAATGGCAAAGATACGAGCCTCAGAAAATGACCAGATTGCAATGTTACAGGTTGACAGGAAAAGAAAGGCTTTAATATGAACGACAAAACAATACATTGATCAAACAGCAGTCTGTCTGGGCTTTCCAAAACACCAAAGATCTTTCAAATCGGTTGAGAAATACAAGAGTTATTAACGTTCAAAGTCTGTATGCAATTTTTCATTGAGAGGGTTAGGGTTTGGGTTTGGGTTTGGGTTAGGGTTAGGGTTAGGGTAAGGGTTAGGGTTAGGGTTAGGGTTAGGGTTAGGGTTAGGGTTAGGGTTAGGGTTAGGGTTAGGGTTTAGGGTTAGGGTTAGGGTTAGGGTTAGGGTTAGGGTTAGGGTTAGGGTTAGGGTTAGGGTTAGGAAGGGACTTTGACGAGATTCGTGCACCTTTGACTTCTGCGCATGTGTGCACCTTTTCACTTCTGCGCATGCGTGAGGGTTTTGGTTTGGGTTTGGATTATAGTAAGGGTTTTCTATAAAATATACCTTATTTGCATATTGTGAAGCAGGGGAGATAATCTGATTTGGAATATAAGCAAATTTTGTTTAAACGTAGCTCTTTCGTTAGTGGTCCGATTTATGAACTGTTAAGCGTTTTAGAAAGATAATTTAATTGCGCACATTTTGGTGCCTTAATATTGAAGATGTATTTGGGAATTCAAATGTAATAGGCCCTGACTTATGTGTTAGTACAACAGTCCAATGTGCTCCACCTAATTAATTAAAAAAAGATAGCCTTCCATGAAGGAGCTTAAGTGTGAAGTTGCAATATTTGTTGTATTAATCAATATCTTGGGCCAATATTTACCCTTTTTGTTGAATATTCTCTACCGGCATAATAATTTGATTCTTTATGTACCTCGCGATGAAAAGTTTTTCAAATATTAAGCGCTTCGTAAGTCTACGGTTATACTAAAACTTTTGTCGACAAGAATAAAAGAGCCAATATTTCTTCTCTTGAATGATATTCTGGTACTGGCCTTATAAATACATCCTGATGGGTTGTTTGACATTAAATGGGAATGAAAACAAGTTTAAATAACAAAATTTGTTGTCGGTATCAACAAAAGGTGCCAATATCTTCCTTTCTTCCTGATTTTTCTGGTCCGGCATCTTTATTTGAATCTAAGAATGAATAGTTTGACACAAATTGAGAGATTTATAAGTGTACGGTTACTGATATTTATGTCGCGAAACAATTAAAAGCGACACTATTTCATCTTTGTTATAATATTCTTGTACTGGCCTGGTAATAGAGGACATTTGATACATTCAAATTTATTGTCAGACATAAAAGTGAAAGAATAAAGGTTTTGAAGTGCTATATTTGTTGCATTCAGCAATATCGGGTGCCAATATTGACCATTTTTCTTGGTTATTACTTACCGGCATTAACATTTTATCCTTTCGGTACCTCAGGATTGATAGTTTTACACAGGTTTGGAGTTTACGGTTACTAAAACTTTTGTCGACAACTATAAGAATGCATAATTTGACAACAATTGAGAGATTTATAAGTGTACGGTTACTGATATTTATGTCGATACCCATTAAAAGTGACAATATTTCATATGTTTTATAATATTTATGAGTTTAGATGGATTCTCAGACACAAAAGTGAAGAAATGAATGTTTCAGGGTGCTGCATTTGTTGTCTTCATCTATAAATGGTGCCAATATCTATCCTTTTTGATGATACTTCTGTGCCAGCATGAACATTTTATTCTTATGATGGATAATTTGACACTGTATAAGTCTACGGTTACTTATATTTGTGTCGATAACAATAAAAGGCGACAATATTTCTTTCTTTTTGATGATACTTCTGTGGCGGCATGAACATTTCATTCTTAGGATGGATAATTTGACACTGTATAAGTCTACGGTTACTTATATTTGTGTCGATAACAATAAAAGGCGACAATATTTCTTTCCTTTTATTGATATTCTTGTACCGGCTTGGTAATTGAGTACTTTTTGTACCTCAAGATTGATTGTTAGACATTAGAGGAAGGATTTTAAGTTTCAAATTGCTATATGTGTTGTACTCATCAATATAGGGTGCCAACATTGACCTTTTTCTTGGTTATTCCATACCGGCATCATATTTTATTCTTTTTGGTTCATAGTTTTCAGTCTACGGAGACTAAAAACTTTGTCGACAGATATAAAAGTGCCAATATTTCTTCTTTTATATGATATTTAAGTACTGGTCTGATAAATGAGTAGTTTTATTCCTCATGCTGGAGTGTTTTATATCTATTATTTTTTTTTTTTTTTTTTTTTTATTAACTGGTCTGATAAATGAGTACTTTTATGAAGTGTTTGAGTTAAATTATATTTATAATTTTTTTTTTTTTTTTTTTTTTTTTTTTAAATATATTGATTTCCTCTTTGCAAGTGGACCACACAATTTAAATTTAACACACCTTATTCTGAGAATGAGAAACCATGAAAACGCTTTTGGACCGTGTGAAATAGCTGGCGTATTTCGTCTTTCATCGATTTTGTTCAAACACGTTTCATGTTGATACGCAATAACCCCCGATAGATATACACGTCTTATATACACCAATAGCTGGCGCATTTTGTCAGCTTATGTATACCAAAAAGTTCCAGCTTTAAGGTAGTAAAATGACGCAGATTTCGTTGTTCTTGTGAAAAATTGCAAATCTTTCAAAGAATTTGGCAGATTTTTGAACCCAACTTTTACAGGAATGAAGTCTCCGACCTGAGGTTATCCTGAAAGAACTTGAAAAACGAGTCTTATTTACTCAGATGTTTTTCCGATTGCTTGAGAAATGGCAAAGATACGAGCCTCAGAAAATGACCAGATTGCAATGTTACAGGTTGACAGGAAAAGAAAGGCTTTAATATGAACGACAAAACAATACATTGATCAAACAGCAGTCTGTCTGGGCTTTCCAAAACACCAAAGATCTTTCAAATCGGTTGAGAAATACAAGAGTTATTAACGTTCAAAGTCTGTATGCAATTTTCATTGAGAGGGTTAGGGTTTGGGTTTGGGTTTGGGTTAGGGTTAGGGTTAGGGTTAGGGTTAGGGTTAGGGTTAGGGTTAGGTTAGGGTTAGGGTTAGGGTTAGGGTTAGGGTTAGGGTTAGGGTTAGGGTTAGGGTTAGGGTTAGTTGAACGGTAGCCATTTTTGGTTTCCTAACAGGATTAGCATCCTGCTCGCGGTAAATGGCTACCGTTAGGTGCCCGGCTACCAAAAGGCTACTTTTTTTGCGGTAAATGGCTACCAAATTGGCTACACCTGGCTACCAAGTGGCTACCAGAGGCTACCGACTGGCTACTTTTTGCAAAAAATGACTAAGTCCAAATTTTTTGGTCATTTTTTGAAGTTTGTTTTTTTTTTCATTTTCGATCATTTGCAGTTGATTGAGATGTATCCTGAAGAGCAATTTTTTTCTTCATATTTAGGCTCAGGTGTCATCTTTTTGGTGAAATTCACAAAGAATTGTCAAAATTTATCAAGATCAAAGCTCTTTGCGTTAATTACACATCAATATTGTTAGGAAAATCCATGTTTGATTTAAAAGGTATAAAATTGAAAAATTCAGCCAACCCAAATTTTGTTCATCAGTTCCGTACATTACTGTTCAATTTTAACTGCAGTAAATTATTAAAATATCAATAGATTTTCATCTTCTTGGCACTATTTTTAATCCTGTTTAGGGTTAGGGTTAGGGTTAGGGTTAGGGTTAGGGTTAGGGTTAGGGTTTAGGGTTAGGGTTAGGGTTAGGGTTAGGGTTAGGGTTAGGTTAGGGTTAGGGTTAGGGTTAGGGTTAGGGTTAGGGTTAGGGTTAGGGTTAGGGTTAGGGTTAGGGTTAGGGTTAGGGTTAGGTTAGGGTTAGGGTTAGGGTTAGGGTTAGGGTTAGGGTTAGGGTTAGTTGACCGGTAGCCATTTTTGGTTTTCTAACAGGATTAGCATCCTGCTCGCGGTAAATGGCTACCGTTAGGTGCCCAACTACCAAAGGCTACTTTTTGCGGTAAATGGCTACCAAATTGGCTACACCTGGCTACCAAGTGGCTACCAGAGGCTACCGACTGGCTACTTTTTGGAAAAAATGACTAAGTCCAAATTTTTGGTCATTTTTGAAGTTTGTTTTTCATTTTCGATTATTTGCAGTTGATTGAGATGTATCCTGAAGAGCAATTTTTTTCTTCATATTTAGGCTCAGGTGTCATCTTTTTTTGGTGAAATTCACAAAGAATTGTCAAAATTTATCAAGATCAAAGCTCTTTGCGTTAATTACACATCAATATTGTTAGGAAAATCCATGTTTGATTTAAAAGGTATAAAAATTGAAAAAATTCGGCCAACCCAAATTTTGTTCATCAGTTCCGTACATTACTGTTCAATTTTAACTGCAGTAAATTATTAAAATATCAATAGATTTTCATCTTCTTGGCACTATTTTTAATCCTGTTTTAATATAAATGGTTTATCATTCCCTCAAAAAAGAAACTAATATGATCAAAACATAAAGTGAATTGCATCTGTATTGTGATTGTGTTTGTGTGTGTATCTGTGCATATGTATATGTGTATGTTAGTGTATGCACATGTGGGAATATAGACGTGTTTGTATGTATGTTTGTAAGTAGGTGTTTATGTATGTGGGTACGCGCGTGTATATGAGTTTGTAAATAATTGTGTGTTTGTATGTATACGTATATATATATGTGTGTGTATGTGTGTGTGTCTTATTGTATGTGTTTTTATGTTGGTGTGTACGTATTTGTAAATGAATATACGTGTATATATATATAACCCTAACCTTAACCCTGACCCTTTGTTATTTTTGTGTGTATGCCTTTGCTACATACAGACATACATGTACATTCACACACGTACATACACTTACTAAAACCTGTACATACACTTACTTAAACACGCACATACACACACACACGAATATATACACACAGTTACATTTATACACAAACACTCACTCACACACACACACACACACACACACACACACACACACACACACACACACACACACACACACACACACTTTTACTCTCCCTCTCTATCTTCTCTCTCTCTCACACACAAACACACACAAACACACACAAACACACACATGCACTTTAACTCTCTCTCACACACAACACACACACACACACTAACACACACACACACACATATATACACACACAGACAGATAGACACCCATTCACACACATACACTCACATATACAATAGAACACATTCTCACACACAGACAGACACACATACATGCACAAACAAACACGATCCTTTTTTGTGAAATTATAAATAATTGGTCTAAAAGCATAATGAGAGTTTTGATAATAGCTTTAAAATGGTGTCAAGATGAGGACATTGAATTTTGATTAAGTTGCTGCGGTTGAAAACGCATGGCGAAAACACAATTAATGCCAAATGTATGTGGAAATTAGATATACTTTATAAATGTTTTAAACATTATTAAGGGATTGGCAATTATTTTTTATTACATTAGGGTTAAAGCTGAAAGAAATAGCTTTAAATTGGTGCCTGGATGATGAACATCCGTTGAGAATTGAGTAAGTTAGAGCAAGTTAAAATGAATGGGGTAAACAATTAAATTCACCTTTTCTAGAACTTAATATAAAACATCGTTGCCCTCCATATTTCACCCTTTTGATGCTGGGACTTTGGAGTGTTCAGACGGGCAAAGGTAGGTCCCTTATTTTTTTAGTAACTTCTTAATTCCTGGATAGATCTTTGTGAGGTTTTTTTAAAAATGTGTAGAAATTATTAAACTAATTTTTCAGTTAAAGAATTCCTTTCAGAAAATTTTTTTAAGCGTTTTATCATTGAAATTATCATTTCAATTATCATTCTAAAAGTATATGTGGTGACGTCACAGAGAGGAACCTTAGGGTTATTTCTTTACTGTTATGTTGACAGCTTTTTTTTACGATTCCAAACGCTAAACGATGTTTTATAAGTTTGATTCTATGTAAGAGTTTAGAATATTCAATATTTAGTCTAGTCTTTCCGTCCGTCCGTCTGTCCGTCCGTGTGCCCGTCCGTCTGTCCGTCCGTCTGTCTGTATTACACTATTGCTCTTTTTTTATTTTATTTTTTTATCATGGTTTATTGTGAATGCTTTTGCTTAATTTATTAATTTTCAAAGTTTATCTTTTAATTATATTAATTATTTTTTTGATTCGATACGAAAAGAAAATAAAGATACAAGTAAAAGAAGAAAATAAAGATAGAAGAATAAGAAGAAAATAAAGATAGAAGAACAGAAGAAAATAGAAGGTAGGCACATTTCTTAGTACTCAACTTTGATAAGTATAACTATTTTTTTTCGTTGAAAATTGCATATACTTTTCGTTTCCCCAAAAAAATACTTGAATGGAAAAAAAACACGACATTTATGTTGTTGGGTGTTTTTCAAATGCTGACCATGACAACCTTTGAATACGTACAAATGACAATATTATGATTGAACATCTACTCACACATTTTTTTTATTTCAGAAAGTTTAAAGATATCTGCCAATTTGATGCATTAAAATCATTTTTTTTGTCTCCCAATTTAAGACATGGAAAATGTCAATCATCCATACAGTTTCTGTGTTTTACTTATAATTTCGATTTTCGAGATGCCATAGAATTCTGTATGGCTCAAAACCTAGACTGTACTGATTTTTATTTTTATGGATGTCAATATATTGCTGTGTTTTCAGCACAAGATTTCTATTTACTATTTCAATTTTGTGAAAACGAAGCTCTTGAATTTGTAAGGTTTGTGTGTTAGAAATTTAACGATATCACAGTTTTCTTTTATATTTTTGGGGTTAAATCTGTTCTTTAATATTATATGGATTAGCAACAAATTGGCAGATAGATACAAAATAGAAATAAAGATAAAGACAGAAAAGTAAGCAAATGCTTAAGTCTTCAACTTTTAATATGTCTAAGATCTAATCATTTTCATCGAAAATATGCAAATGTATTTAAAGAAACCAAAATAAATCTTTGATAGGACAAGACATCGTAAATTAATTGCCACATGAAAACAAATAGTAACCTTGAACAAAAATCAATCAATATAAAAATGTCATCAGGCTGCAGCAATAAACGAACAACACCATAAACACTACTTGCCACTGTTGATGGGAAATTTAACATTCTCTAGATCGCCAATTACCGCGATAAGGTCGTCATGTACCGCACAAATGTATCTAATTACCGCTATCAAGTAGCCAATCACCGCCACGGTAAATTGGTATTGTATAGCGGTAATCGACTACTAGGTTGCCATTTACCGCAGTTGGGTCGTCAATTACCGCAATCAAGTAGCCAATTACCGCTACGGTAAATGGTTACTATATAGCGGTAATTGACTACTAGGATGCCATTTACCGCAGTTAAGTCGTCAATTACCGCTGTCAAGTAGCCAACTACCGCTACGGTAAATGGTTACTGTACGGCGGTAATTGACTACTAGGATGCCATTTACCGCATAAAGTCGTCAATTACCGTTATCAAGTTATCAATTACCGCTACGGTAAATGGCTACTGAACTGCGGTATTTGACAACATTTGTGCGGTAAATGACAACTTTAGTGCGTTAAATAGGAACATGTATTTTTACCGCTGTAATGTACCCAGCAGTATATGCTTACCCTTCGGCGGTAAATGGTATAAAAGCTTGAAAACATTTCTAAAGCTCGAATGTTTATTAAATTATTTTATACTATGTTGTATTAGATATGATATTATATACCTGAAATTGTAGATCTTTGATTTGTTTTCATTCTTTTTCAGAGACCAAAATTTCTAATTCTTTTTCTTAATTTACGTTTTCTTACATTTATATCTTACTTATTTTTATGTTTTCTTAATGGATGTTATTCAGGCATTTGGATTGTTTTGTTTCCAGAATCACCAAACGTTTTTATTAGCATTACATTTTGTCAAGAAGAAAATTTGAAGTCCATGATTTTGTGGCACACACTTTAAATTACTTAGCTGTTTTTCTGTAGAACATTATTATACTTTGCTAATTTTTTGTCAAGATAATCACTTTTGTTTTGTTGCCTACAAAATTTAAATTGATAGATTTTTTGAAAACTTTTATTTTCTTTCTATTTGATATGGCATTTATTTTTCCTTTTGCAATACTTTCTTTTCAAGTAGAAGAAGATTTTTTTACTGCCTACGGGTATTGCTTAAACCATCACTTTCAGGCAAGTTATGCACAATTACTCGGTTTTACTTATTTATTTGTGTTTTCTGTTGACGGTTTTCTTAGTTTAAATGCTTATTTAGTTGTTGAAAGAAATATTCCTTTTACTCTTTTTATTCTTCAACATTTTCCACATTAATTTTCTGTATCTTGATTTTGAATTTCTTTTTTTGTTTAAGTTTTTGTTAAATTTTTCTCTCTGTAGTTTCTTTCGTTTATTTCCTTTTGTTTATAAGAAAAGACAAAAAAGGACAAGATCAAGACACAAATAACGTATGTAATACCATATCTACTTATTTCTATATATTAAAATCTTCAACTATAAAAAGTACACATATACACACATATATCTTTATGTGTAGTTTATGTTTATACTACACCACATTTTAGGTATATATGTACACATTCACACATTCAAAGTTATGTATATAAACATTCACATGTACGTTAACTATATGTAAACATCTGTATACATACATACATACATACATACATACATACATACATACATACATACATACATGCATGCATACATACATACATACATGCATACATGCATACATGCATACATACATACATACATACATACATACATACATACATGTTTACGTACATGTTTACATACATACACATACATACATACAAATATGCGTACATACATACATACATACATACATACATACATACATACATACATACATACACATACATACATACATACAAATATGCGTACATACATACATACATACATACATACATACATACATACATACATACATACATACATACATACATACATGAATACATACACATACATACATACATACATACATACATACATACAAATATGAGTACATACATACATACATACATACATACATACATACATACATACATACATACATACATACATACATGTATACATACATACATACATACATACATACATACATACATACATACATACATACATACATACATACATACATACATACATACATACATACATACACATACATACATACATACATACATACATACATACATACATACATACATACATACATACATACATACATACATATATATATACATACATATATACAAACATACATACATACATACATACATACATACATACATACACACATATACATGTTTACATACATACACATACATGCATACAAATATGCGTACATACATACATACATACATACATACATACATGTATACATATACATACATACATACATACATACATACATACATACATACATACATACATACATACATACATACATACATACATACATACATACATACATACATACATACATACATATATACATGCATACATACATACATGTATACATACACACATACATACATACATACATACATACATACATACATACATACATACATACATACATACATACATACATACATACATACATACATACATCCATACATACATACATACATACATCCATCCATCCATCCATCCATCCATCCATCCATACATACATACATACATATATAGATACATACATTCATACATACATACACTCATACATACACATACACACAAATGCAGATTAATGTTAGTATATAGGTTTTATTGTAATTAAGTCTGAATATTATCTTTCTAGATGAGAAAATGAACATATATTTACAATTCCAAAGACAACTACACGTTGATTGGATTGAACACGATTTAACTGGAGTTTGATGTTTCTCAGTTGACCACAGAAATCTCAGAATACTGTAAATTCATAAATTATTGCGTATATTTATTATTGCGATTTTTGAAGAATGGACAAAAATGTGAGATATATTATTGCTATTTCAATAAAAGCTTATACAGATATAGGTATCAGATATCAGAATGCGAGTTCTTATTATTGCGATACTCATCCAGTCGCATTATTCGCATTAATAAAAACCTCGCAATAATTTAAGAATTTACAGTATATACAAATAACAACAAAGGTTGCCATTTACCGCAGTGAAGTCGTCAGTTACCGCTATCCAGTAGCCAATTACCGCCACGGTAAATGGCTACTTTATAGATAGTAATTGACAACTAGGTTGCCATTTACCGCAGTAAAGTTGTCAATTACCGCTATCAAGTAGCTAACTACCGCTATCAAGTAGCCAATTACCGCTACAGTAATTGGTTACTGTTTTGCGGTAAATGGATACTTTATAGCGGTAACAGGGTACTATGCTGCGGTAAATGAATACTTTATTACGGAAATCAGATACCCTCTTGTGGAAAATGGTCACGTAACATTTCATTCTTATATATTTCAGATGTCCTGTGTAGAATTGACCGATTCGGATATAATTTCTCCAAGTGAAAGTGATTTTGATAGACCTAAATTAAAGGTGGCATTGTTTGGAAGAAAAAGTAGGTGTAGGTCACCATTCAACTTGACATCTGACTCTACTAGTTCAGAAGACTCACGACCGAGACCTGCATTGATCAGGAAACCTATCCAAAACGGAAACGTCGAATCAGACCTTTTAAAAGTGCAACCTGTGTGGAACACAACAAAAAACATATGGCGACATATGAAAATGTTCATGATGGAGTAACAAAACAAAAAGTAGTATCACCAAGACATTATGTAGTAAGAATATGCCCAATTTCAGATTGTTGTAAACTAGTTGAGAGAATGCGGGACCATCTTGTGAGAACACATCATATACAGAATAGAACACCACTACTCAAAGATTGCTGGCGAGAGCAGAACCTCTAACCGAGGACATAGAAGACAAAAAGAGGACAACAAAGAAGACATTGTCATAATTATTTCGGATGAAGAGACCTGTGAGGTAAAGAAAGAAAACCCTGAGGAACCAGGTCCAGGTCCTTCAGGACTTCAGAAAACTAGAAAACGTAAAATGTTAATAAAGAAGAAGAAGAAAAGACGACAATAAAAATGCACAACAGTTGAAATTTCTGACGATGAGACAAAGTTACAAAAGGGACAAGGAAACGAAATAAGACAATGATTACTTCAAGTGAAGATGAAACATTTTTGACAGTATGCCTACAAACGTGTCATCAGATGACGAATCGCAAATAGAGATGCAAACTACAAGTGAAGAAGACGAAGAAGAGAAACTGAAATCATGGGAATATGTTAACAGATTCGCAGAATGGCTCAAAGCCCTCCGTTAATGAGGGCCAAGAAAGACGCACAGCAACATGCTAGGCAGGTGTTGGCAGTCTGGATTTTATGAGCCCAACACTCTCCTAGATGAATTATACAATGTCAAACAACTGCACGCCTGGTTGCAAAAATTCCTGGAGGAAAAAAGTCCAGGCACAGCCCGCTCTTACCTGTCGTCTGTAACTTCCTTCGTGGAATTTCTGATGATCCAAGGACTAGTAAAGGGTATGAATGCTGCATCAAGATTTAAGGAAAACATAAAACTTCTTAGCAGATCACTAGCCAAACCATTGAAGAGACTAAAAACAGAGATTGAGGCAGAAGACTTAGGTAAGGCAATAACATATAAGTATTTGCTAAACAAACGTAACAGGATGCATTATGAAATAATCATTCACGTGTGAAAGTTAAGTAATGACGATACAACTTTTAAAGATTCAATGAAAAGACAACATGACAATCTGTTTAGTTACGCCAACAGTACCGTACCGTAACAGTACAATACGGAACTGAAACAGTACAGTACTGAACGGTAAGAGAACAGTACTGAACGGTAACAGAACAGTACAGTACTGAACAGTAACAGAACAGTACAGTACTGAACTGTAACAGAACAGTACAGTACTGAACGGTAAGAGAACAGTACTGAAAGGTAACAGAACAGTACAGTACTGAACGGTAACAGAACAGTACAGTACTGAACGGTAACAGAACAGTACTGAACGTTAAGAGAACAGTACTGAACGATAACAGAACAGTACTGAACGGTAACAGAACAGAACAGTACTGAACGGTAACAGAACAGTACAGTACTGAACAGTAACAGAACAGTTTAGTTCTGAACAGTAACAGAACAGTACAGTACTGAACGGTAACAGAGCAGTTCTGTTACTATTCAGTACTGAACTGTTTTCTTACTTTCAGTACTGTACTGTTCTGTTACTGTTCAGTACTGTACTGTACTGAACAGTAACAGAACAGTACAGTACTGAACGGTAACAGAGCAGTTCTGTTACTATTCAGTACTGAACTCTTCTGTTACTTTCAGTACTGTACTGTTCTGTTACTGTTCAGTACTGTACTGTACTGAACGGTAACAGAACAGTACAGTACTGAACAGTAACAGAACAGTACAGTACTGAACGGTAAGAGAACAGTACTGAACGGTAACAGAACAGCACAGTACTGAACGGTAACAGAACAGTACAGTACTGAACTGTAACAGAACAGTACAGTACTGAACGGTAAGAGAACAGTACTGAAGGTAACAGAACAGTACAGTACTGAACGGTAACAGAACAGTACTGAACGTTAAGAGAACAGTACTGAACGATAACAGAACAGTACTGAACGGTAACAGAACAGAACAGTACTGAACGGTAACAGAACAGTACAGTACTGAACAGTAACAGAACAGTTCAGTTCTGAACAGTAACAGAACAGTACAGTACTGAACGGTAACAGAGCAGTTCTGTTACTATTCAGTACTGAACTCTTCTGTTACTTTCAGTACTGTACTGTTCTGTTACTGTTCAGTACTGTACTGTACTGAACAGTAACATAACAGTACAGTACTGAACAGTAACAGAACAGTACAGTATGAAACAGTTACATAACAGTACGAAACCGGAACACAACAAAACAGAACCGTTTCAGTCAATACTGAACAGTAACAGAACAGTACAGTACTGAACATTACGGTACTGTAATAAGGCACTTATTTAGAGTAAAATATAGAACAGAAAGAGAAAATACAACGTTGGTACAAAATCGTACGCGTACTTTATAGTTAGAAATGGTCATAGTACGGAACGATACAGTGTGATAAAGTACGTAAAAGCGTGGTAACGTTCTGGTAATGTCAGGTAACGGTGACAGTTCGGTACGAATACAGTTACTACGATAAGTGTACGATACGATTACAGTACGACATGTTTCGTTATGCACATATTGTTAAACAAAAATTTGAATGCCTGCATAATCTAAATATATGCCAGACTAAGCTAATAGGATTGTTTTCCAATATAATATGTTTTTTTCTATTTCAGCCACCATGATTACTCCAGAAGATATGACAAGTTTTATCAATAGCCCTTTGGCTAATGATTGTGATGCAATACTGAATGAGCCGAAACCTAGACCCGTAGTGAAGAGTACATTTTACAATTTGAGGAATTTCTTGCTTTTGAGGTTATTACAAGTCAATGCACAGAGGCCCAGTGCTGTGATGGCTGTATCAAGTAATATACTGAACAGAGCCAAGATAACTGAAGAAGGCGCAATCCTAACGGTACGTTCCATTTGATTCTTTTTATACTTTTAATGACATAGTTAAAGAAATTTCGGGTTGAAAACGATAAAAAATGACATGTTAGAAAAGATAAAGCGCGATTATTGTATATAAACACAAGGTCAAGTGGAAATGTGGCGTAGGCCTCTTACTGCCAAAAAAAGGCATCATAAATCTTGGCCCTCTAAATTTTAAAACTTCTGACAAAGCAATGATGTTTTTTTATAAACTCGCTGGTCATCTGAAATATAGAGAGATTTTACATAACTATATATCAATTTGGTATCCAATTACCGTAATAAAGTATCCAATTACCGCGATAAAGTATCCTTTTACCGCTAAAAAGTAGTAATTTACCGCAAAACAGGATCCCTTTACCGCGGCGGTCATGGACTACTGTACAGCGGAATTGACTACTTGGTTACCATTTACCGCTATCAAGTAGTCATTTACCGCTATCAAGTAGTCATTTCCCGCTACGGTAAATGGTAACTGTACAGCGGTGATTGACTACTAGGTTACCATTTACCGCTATCAAGTAGTCATTTACCGCTATCAAGTAGTCATTTCCCGCTACGGTAAATGGTTACTGTACAGCGGTAATTGACGCCTATGTTGCCAATTACCGCTACTAGGTATCCAATTACCGTCGCGGTAAATCGGTACTGTACAGCGGTAATTGACTACTTTAGTGCGGTAAATGACAACATAGTAGTGAAGTACCGCAACAGAGTATCCAATTACCGTCGCGGTAAATCGGTACTGTACAGCGGTAATTAACGACTTTAGTGCGGTAAATGACAACATAGTAGTGAAGTACCGCAACAGGTATTTAATTACCGCGGCGGTAATGAGCTACTTTACAGCGGGAATTGACTACTAGGTTACCATTTACCGTTATCAAGTATTCAATTACCGTGGCGGTAATGGGCTACTGTACAGCGGGAATTGACTACTAGGTTACCATTTACCGTTATCAAGTATCCAATTACCGTTTCGGTAATGGGCTACTGTACAGCGGGAATTGACTACTAGGTTACCATTTACCGTTATCAAGTATCCAATTACCGCTATCAAGTATTCAATTACCGTGGCGGTAAATGGATACTTTTTGCGGTAAATGTATACTCAATTGCGGTAAATGGATACACAATTGCGGAAATGGATACCTAATTGCAGTCAACGGATCCATTCTAACGCTCAATGATGACTTTAAAAGTTCCTGCAGCGTCATGATACTAAACAAATCCCTTTTATTATATTTTCCTCATACTCATTCATTTATATATACCTTTCTTTTTAGGTTGCTCATCATAAAACTAGTGAGTCTGGACCGGCCAACCTGGGCCTGACAACACTACTCTACCAACAATTGAACCGGTTTGTACAACTGTGTGAATTAATCCCAAATTTCGTCCCAGATGCAAACCGCAGCATATTTGTCTGTTGGCCCTCCGAATCGGGCGAAATTACGCCAATGACTTCATCGAATATTAATAGAGCAATACAGAAGGTATGGAGCAGTTCTTCTGAAAAAGTATTTCGGCCACTAGGCTTCGAAAAGCCACAGCAACAGCAGTCGGATGGCCGTCCCGGAGTCCCGTGAAGTCCTAGCGGCACATATGACTCACGCCGTTGCAACATCAGATCGCTATTACAACATAGCGAAAACTAGAGATAACGCTATTCCGGTGACAAAACTCATTGATAGTATCATGTGTCCTGGTAGAGACGTTCATGTTAAAGATGTCAATGAGCCAAAAGATGGCAATAAAGAGGAAGACGTAAATGAAGAAAAGTAAGAGAAATGGACGAGGACAATCCAATGCCGGTGTCTCATCTTAGGATTTGTGTGATGGATGGTCCAAAGATATAAAACAAAGTATACATTGGCCAAAAGACAACGATAAAGACAAAGACAAAATATAGAACAACCAGAAAAGAATGAGAGAAACAAAAAAGGGGAGATGAATGAGCAGCCAATAGTTATGGTAAAAGGATATGCCAGGGAAAATGTAAAACAAAACAAGGAGGCTGAAGTGAAAGATAGAGAGGAAAAAACAAAAGACAGCGAAAAAGAAAAATATCAAGAACTAAGAGAACATAAGAGGAGGTCATTTTTACCCGAAGAGGCAAAAACACTTTTGAAATTATGCAAACAAAATATTGAAACGGAAAACCTTACATGCGCCGCCATCATATCGACACTTCAAGAGACAGCAGAGGGTTTAGCCTTCTTGCTACTACTTAAAGATAAGTTTAATGACCAGACCACACTAATGAAAAAGGTAACGGACAGAGTCCGCACTGAGGCCCGGAGGAGAAAGAGCAGAAGTTCTTGGTAGTTGCTTGAGACAATTCACCTAGTTTATTTCATATTATTTTTAAAAAAATATCGGAGGAGAAAGAACAGAAGTTCTTGGTAGTTGCTTGAGACAATTCACCTAGTTTTATATTTCATATTATTTTTATAAAAATATCGGCGGAGAAAGAACAGAAGTTCTTGGTAGTTGCTTGAGACAATTCATCTAGTTTTATATTTCATATTATTTGAAAAAAAATATCGGTGGAGAAAGAACAGAAGTTCTTGGTAGTTGCTTGAGACAATTCACCTAGTTTTATATTTCATATTATTTTTAAAAAAAATATCGGCGGAGAAAGAATAGAAGTTCTTGGTAGTTGCTTGAGACAATTCATCTAGTTTTATATTTCATATTATTTGAAAAAAAATATCGGTGGAGAAAGAACAGAAGTTCTTGGTAGTTGCTTGAGACAATTCACCTAGTTTTATATTTCATATTATTTCTAAAAAATATCGGCGGAGAAAGAATAGAAGTTCTTGGTAGTTGCTTGAGACAATTCATCTAGTTTTATATTTCATATTATTTGAAAAAAATATCAAAGGAGAAAGAACAGAAGTTCTTGGTAGTTGCTTGAAACATTTTCATTTTATTTAATTTTATTATCATAAAGAACTAAATGATGTTTAAGAGAATATCGAAACTGAAAACTTCACTGGAGCGGCATAATTGGTGTCCTGCAGGACATGGTCCGTAAAACAGCATGATAGAGGAAAAACTACGAAATTCTTAGTAGTTACTTGAGCCAATTGACGAACTTTTATGTTTCATATTATTTAATGTTTTAAATCATAAAAAATAAATGATATTAAACTATTTTTCTCATATAATTTTATGAATTTTATGGGACATGCACACACAATGCAAAGGTATACCAGACGAAAGAAATTAAGATATAAACGTGTACACAGACATGTAGGTATTCACAAAACACAACTTCGACACAATGTTCAAAATTATACATTCTTTGCACAATAACAGAATAATATGAAGTGGACTGATAGAAAAGATAGTAACGATAATAGGTGGTACTTTACTGTACGATATAGTATTATACGTTATGGTATAGTTGTATGGTATGGTATTATGGCATAGTATGAGATGTTTTTAGGAACGGAACGCTATAGTCTTAATCGAAACCGTTTGGTACGGTATCAAAAAGAAGTATGGTATTGTACATTGTTCTAGTATTGATAACAGTATGGAACGGTATTATGTGGCAAGGTATGGTATATTAGTTTGGAACGGTATCTTGATACGGTACAAACAAGTTGTACGGTACAGTATAGGTTTTGGTATTGTGTGGAACGATATAGTGTGGAACGGTATGTTATAGTATTTAAGTAGGATATCGTGGAACGATACAATATAGTAGTATGGTACGGCAAAGTAGTACGGTACAATATAGTGGTACGGTGGAAAAGTACAGTATCGTGGAACAGTAGAGTACGGTATCGTGGTACGGTACACTGCTCTTATGTTAGGAAGAGAATTGTTAGGATCGGTATCATGTGGTCTGGTATATGAGTTTGGAACAGTATTGTAGAACGGTATGGGTTTGTGGTATGGAACGGTATTGTAGTATGATACGGTACCGTAGTACGATACGTTATCGTGGTACGGTACAATATCGTGTTGTGGCACGGTATGGTAACAGTTGTGTACGTAACGGTATTGTGTGGAACGATATAGAATGGTACAGTATGATAAAGTAGTTTGGTACGGTACCGTGGAACGGTACAGTATCGTGGTACAGTACAGTATCGTGGTACAGTACAGTATCGTGGTACGGTACAGTATCGTGGTACGGTACGGTATCGTGGTACAGTACAGTATCGTGGTACGGTACAGTATCGTGGAACGGTTCAGTATGATAGGGAACGATACGGAACAGAACGATACAACTTTACATGGAACTGTATGATGAAAATGGAACAGTTTGGTAAGGTTTTGGTGAAAAAAATATGAAAATGCTATTTTTTGAATCCATAGGCATGGTTAGGGGTGATATTTATTATTTTTTTGGTTCAAAATACCATAAAAAGGGCTTATGTTATGTGAAGCATAGGGAATGCAGTTTTCGAGACTTAAAGGAAAAGATCATGATAAAAAAAAAAGTTTGAAAAAAATTATCTCGAAAAATGCCTTTTTTGAAAGTGTCTGAAAATGATGAAATCCTCTTGTAATGGTCTGTTTAGTCTTATATTTGAAGAATTTGGTCCTTTATCTTCATTTTAAGCCCTAACCTTTTTATTATTGTCCCTAAAAAAAAGAGGTTCTGACCACAAAACAGAGTAATCAAAACCAAATCTGAGATTGCTATTTTTTGTAAATGCAAAGAGAATCAAGCGAAAGTTTGTGGATTTGATCAATATAATACGAACATATTTTCGGCCAAAGGATATTGGTCTGCAGCAATTAGATTCGCGGTAATTGACAACTGGTGCAAAAATTAGGGTTGGTCTGAATTCTCATAATATTACTGGTTTTTAAATAAAATATATATAGATTGGTTTGCATTGATGTCTAGTTAACGCCTATATTTTTTTTCCTTTGTATGTTGACTTTCATAGGAAATATGCAGTTCTTTAACTTTGAGGCCAAAATGGTATAAAATGATGCAAAATGCATTAGTTTTGGGGAAAAAAAGTGGCATTTAAGTGATTTAGTCTAAATTCATACGTAACAGAAAGATTTGTCAAGAAAAAAATAAGTTCATCCAAAACTTTGATTTTTAAAGCTGTGCGGTAAATGGCTACCGCATTCAGTGCTAAACCATACCACGATAGACCACGATAATGATTAATATGTTAGGGTTAGGGTTAGGGTTAGGTTAGGGTTAGGGTTAGGGTTAGGGTTAGGGTTAGGGTTAGGGTTAGGGTTAGGGTTAGGTTAGGGTTAGGGTTAGGGTTAGGGTTAGGGTTAGGGTTAGGTTAGGGTTAGGGTTAGGGTTAGGGTTAGGGTTAGGGTTAGGGTAGGGTTAGGGTTAGGGTTAGGGTTAGGGTTAGGGTTAGGGTTAGGGTTAGAGGGTTTTACTAGACTGCAACTGAGTTGCACTAAGGAGATAATTTGTTTTAGTACAGAATTCAGTGATATGAAATGAATCCAGAAAAGAAAATTCAATTGACTTTGTTGTATTTGCGCATGTGACTACATTTTAGTGGAATAATGGCGACATGATTTGTAAGCTGCATGACGTCATAGGACGTAACGAAAATATTAGAAATTACATACATACAAAAGTACATACATATATACATACATACGTAGATGGATACATACATACATACATACATACATACATACAAACACATACATACATGCGCAGAGCGACCAACGCATATACAGAGGAGATGATAATGCGCATTCATGTTATTTGCATAATATATGGTATAAATATGTGCACTATACATTTATGAGGTCTGGAGGACATATGATGGGGTGGTGGTACGTGCAAGGCAAGCGGTTCATACACAGATGCAATAATGAAGAAATGGGATGTACAGAGCCACCATTTTTAAAGCGTTAATGATCTCTTTTCATACTTATATTCTTTAGGTCTGGAGGACATTGTGTAGTGATGGAGTTACACAGAGTCACTGCTTATGCGCATTCATATCATTTGGTTAATATGAGGTGTATATATGCTTTAAACGATCTGAGTCAGGTATGAACATTGGATCGAAATTTTTACTTTTTATTGATGTGTTCATGTGTCTGTGAAAACCAGAGTAAAACCAGATTTGTTAGCTGCATGACATTGAACGACGTAAAATAGTTTTGGAACCTACACACATACTAACATATATGCATATAAATATAAATTATAACTTGGCATTTTCATATCAGACCTCTTATCAGCCTTAGGTCATGATATCAGCCTGAGAGCCGGATGGACTGATAAGGGTCTGATATGAAAAATGACATGTTGTTCTTTATCATATACGTCAACAGAAGACATACAGACAAAGACTATTCTTTAAATGCTTTTGTTGTAATATATGTTTTGCATTTTTAATAATATACTTTCCTGATACCTAATATTTTCTTTTGTTCAACTTTGTTATGTTTTACACACAAAACGTACCATGGAGGTATATTTACCGGAATTTGCCGAATGACGTCAAATTTTATGCGATACGTTACAGCAACGCATGCGATTATAAGCGGAAGCAGTTGATTTAAAACGGAAGCAGTTTATATAAACAGTAGGCAGTTGATAACAAAAGTCATATCACACGGGTAAGGCAATTATTTAAATTTAATGAATAAATATATGAACAAATTAGTCTGATCATGGGGTACACTTATACCATTATTTTCTATAAGTATATGATAAACATACATACATGCATATAAAATGCACTCATACAAATAAATGCATACACATAAACATAAAAACATACAAACAAACATACAAACATATATACATACATGCACACAGTCAGGAATTCTTCAAAACCCTGTGAGACGCAAAATATAGTGTGATCTTATGATGCCATCAAAAGGAAAGATTGGATATTGTCATCTCGATCTTACTTATGATCATTGCCTAATGTTTTTATTGTATAGAATGCTAGTAGTTATATTATGCGTAAATATGAGCCAATCATCCCTTTCAAAATAGTGATCTCTAATCCTTCATACCACACGGGCTTGCGGACTGAATATCGGTGTTAACGTTGCGATGGCTGCAATGTGAAAATTTGTAAAGCAGGAAAGGTCGTAGGAGATCATATCACCAATATTTGCAGGGATATTGACTTCCGGTTATTGAGTTTCACTCCTCGAAAAAAGTTGATTTCTTTCGTCCAAAAAAATCTTCCTACACATTTAGACCCAAAAAAAAAACACGTGTTGTTAACATTGCAACTAGTGCTTATCTTAAAGGTATATTTACTAAAGTAACACGTCTTCGCAAACGTGTATTTGTTTAGCTATGTTTTGCAACAGAAACAAGAAACCAACTCATTTTCATTTTATTCTTCTTTAGATAGACTGGTAGGGTAAGAATACAAAAAATAGTTTGCCTTGTCATTGTACAACAAACTATAACTAAGGTAACAGGCATGTAGCAGGGACCCTAAGCGTTGTATGAGCCATAATATACCCCTATATCATGTCCTGCTAGGTTTTACGATGAAAAGATTCATGCTGATATGGTCAATATAAGCGGTTGGTGATCAGATAGAGGAGTAGGGTCGAATTAAGTAGTTTGTTTCCTTATCATATCAGATTTCCTCATTGGTTTGCCTATGTGGTGATTGGTAAATATTATACCTGTAATGGGTAACTGGCCACAAGGTGATTGTCTTGCCTTTTGGATTTGATATTTGTATTTCCTTTCTTAGGAAAAGGCCGAGATGTTTCAGACTATACTATCAGTATTCAGCCGACACCTGTGCAATGATAGTGACACATCTTTTGGAACTATAACAGACTCCGTTAAGTCTGTAGTGAAAAATATCCAAGGTCAGTATGGTAAATACTAGCGGTTGGCTGCCCGATTAAGGGGAAGGGGGTGGAATATAGATTTGTTTTTGTCATACCATTGTACAACTAACAATAACTAATGACAAAGACAGGTAGCCGGGAAACTTGGGCTTGTAATGAACTCTGATATACTTATATTACATGCCTAAGAGGTGCAATGGGTATATTATTCCTGTATATGCTTTCAGGATGATTTTCTGGACTTTGGGGTTACTTCATCGTGTTTTCCGCCTTGTGATGGTAGTTGAAACTTTTGTAAAAACTTTATATAGTTAGCCAAGGTCTGTGGGACTGTATTTGCACCTTGTTTTATTTAAAATAGGCTCGGCTTGATCTGTATGGTATAGATCCGGCGTCGGTTATGACAATATTTGCGGTTGTCTAGCAGACATCCGAACATGGGTCGAATTAATAGCTTTATTGTCTTATGCTCGTACAAGTATTGACAACTAAGGAAGTATGTAGGCAACATGAACCTTATCAGCGTTCGTATGAGCTATTATATACCCATATAAAATGGCCGACGTGGTATATATAGTGAAAAGATTCGGGGTCGGCATTGTCATTGTTTGCGGCTGGTTACTCGATTTAGTTCTTGGTGTAGAAATGAAATGATGTTTTGCTTTACGATTGTAAAACTTATGGTTACTAGGATTCAGGCAGGTAATTGGGACCGTTGGCGTTGTAAAGATACTTGATATACTAATATGTCATGTCAGGGTTAGGGTTAGGGTTAGGGTTAGGGTTAGGGTTAGGGTTAGGGGTTAGGGTTAGGGTTAGGGTTAGGGTTAGGGTTAGGGTTAGGGTTAGGGTTAGGGGTTAGGGTTAGGGTTAGGGTTAGGGTTAGGGTTAGGGTTAGGGTTAGGGTTAGGGTTAGGTTTAGGGTTAGGGTTAGGGTTAGGGTTAGGGTTAGGGTTAGGGTTAGGGTTAGGGGTTAGGGTTAGGGTTAGGGTTTAGGGTTAGGGTTAGGGTTAGGGTTAGGGTTAGGGTTAGGGTTAGGGTATTAGGAAATTCAGCGAATAATGGGTCGTAGTGTCATTTTATTTGGTGTTATATGGCTGGCGTATGAATATATGAGGGTTAGGGTTGGGGTTAGGGTTAGTGTTAGCCGGAACTTGTTTTGTAACCCTAACTCCGAACCCCAAATTTCAAGTACGCATGCGCCGATATGCTTATATTATACACTTACTGACTTGCTTATATAGTAGTCTTTTTGTAACAATTACCTCAAGAAGGTATGCCAAAATTTGCATATTGAAATTCAGGGGAGATAATCTGTTAAGGCTTATAGGCAAACTTTGAAAAATCGTATCTCTGTTGTTGACGGTCCGATTTATAAACTGTTTAGCGTTTTGGAAAGGAATTCAATTGCGCACATTTTGGTGTCTTGATATTGAAAATGTATTGGGGCATTCAAAACTTATAGGTCGTTGAAGAAAACGTGTCAGAAATTGCTGGTACAACGATCCAATGTGCTCCACCTAAATATTAAGAAATGATAGCCTTCCATGAAGGAGTTTAAGTGTCAAGCTGCTATATTTGTTGTATTAATCAATATCTTGGGCCAATATTTACCCTTTTTGTTGAATATTCTCTACCGGCATAATAATTTCATTCTTTATGTACCTCGCGATGAAAAGTTTTTCAAAAATTAAGCGCTTCATAAGTCTATGGTTATACTAAAACTTTTGTCGACAAGAATAAAAAGAGCCAATATTTCTTCTTTTGAATGATATTCTGGTACTGGCCTTATAATTGAGTACTTTTGAATACATCCTGATGGGTTGTTTGACATTAAATGGCAATGAAAACAAGTTTAAATAACAAAATTTGTTGTCGGTATCAACAAAAGGTGCCAATATCTTCCTTTCTTCCTGATTTTCTGGTCCGGCATAATTATTTGAATCTAAGAATGAATAGTTTGACACAAATTGAGAGATTTATAAGTGTACGGTTACTGATTTTTATGTCGCGAAACAATTAAAAGCGACACTATTTCATCTTTGTTATAATATTCTTGTACTGGCCTGGTAATAGAGGACATTTGATACATTCAAATGGATTGTCAGACATAAAAGTGAAAGAATAAAGGTTTTGAAGTGCTGTATTTGTTGCATTCAGCAATATAGGGTGCCAATATTGACCATTTTTCTTGGTTATTACTTACCGGCATTAACATTTTATCCTTTCGGTACCTGAGGATTGATAGTTTTACACAGGTTTGGAGTTTACGGTTACTAAAACTTTTGTCGACAACTATAAGAATGCATAATTTGACAACAATTGAGAGATTTATAAGTGTACGGTTACTGATATTTATGTCGATACCCATTAAAAGTGACAATATTTCATATGTTTTATAATATTTATGAGTTTAGATGGATTCTCAGACACAAAAGTGAAGAAATGAATGTTTCAGGGTGCTGTATTTGTTGTCTGCATCTATAAATGGTGCCAATATCTATCCTTTTGATGATACTTCTGTGCCAGCATGAACATTTTATTCTTATGATGGATAATTTGACACTGTATAAGTCTACGGTTACTTGTATTTGTGTCGATAACAATAAAAGGCGACAATATTTCTTTCTTTTGATGATACTTCTGTGCCGGCATGAACATTTCATTCTTAGGATGGATAATTTGACACTGTATAAGTCTACGGTTACTTATATTTGTGTCGATAACAATAAAGGCGACAATATTTCTTTCTTTTTATTGATATTCTTGTACCGGCTTGATAATTGAGTACTTTTGTCCCTCAAGATTGATTGTTAGACATTAGAGTGAAGGATTTTAAGTTTCAAAATGCTATATGTGTTGTACTCATCAATATAGGGTGCCAACATTGACCTTTTCTTGGTTATTCCATACCGGCATCATATTTTATTCTTTTGGTTCATAGTTTTCAGTCTACGGAGACTAAAACTTTGTCGACAGATATAAAAGTGCCAATATTTCTTCTTTTATATGATATTTAAGTACTGGTCTGATAAATGAGTAGTTTTATGCCTCATGCTGGAGTGTTTTATATCTATTATTTTTTTTTTTTTTTTTTTTTTTTTTTTTATTTATTAACTGGTCTGATAAATGAGTACTTTTATGAAGTGTTTGAGTTAAATTATATTTATAATTTTTTTTTTTTTTTTTTTTTTTTTTAACTATATTGATTTCCTCTTTGCAAGTGGACCACACACTTTAAATTTCACACACCTTATTCTGAGAATGAGAAACCATGAAAAACGCTTTTGGACCGTTTGAAATAGCTGGCGTATTTCGTCTTTCATCGATTTTGTTCAAACACGTTTCATGTTGATACGCAATAACCCCGATAGATATACACGTCTTACATACACCAATAGCTGGCGCATTTTGTCAGCTTATGTATACCAAAAGTTCCAGCTTTAAGGTAGTAAAATGACGCAGATTTCGTTGTTCTTGTGAAAAATTGCAAATCTTTCAAAGAATTTGGCAGATTTTTGAACCCAACTTTTTTTTTACAGGAATGAAGTCTCCGACCTGAGGTTATCCCGAAAGAACTTGAAAAAACGAGTCTTATTTACTTAGATGTTTTTCCGATTGCTTGAGAAATGGCAAAGATACGAGCCTCAGAAAATGACCAGATTGCAATGTTACAGGTTGACAGGAAAAGAAGGGCTTTAATATGAACGACAAAACAATAAATTGATCAAATAGCAGCCTGTCTGGGCTTTCCAAAACGCCAAAGATCTGTTAAATCGGTTGAGAAATGCCAAAGTTATTAACGTTCAAAGTCTGTATGCAATTTTTCTTTGAGAGGGTTAGGGTTTGGGTTTGGGTTTGGGTCAGGGTTAGGGTTATGGTCAGGGTTAGGGTTAGGGTTATGGTCAGGGTTAGGGTTAGTGTTATGGTTAGGGTTTGGGTTAGGGTCAGGGTTAGTGTTTGGGTTAGGGTATTAGGAAATTCAGCGAATAATGGTTAGGGTTAGGGTTAGGGTTAGGGTTAGGGTTAGGGTTAGGTTAGGGTTAGGGTTAGGGTTAGGGTTAGGGTTAGGGTTAGGGTTAGGGTTAGGGTTAGGGTTAGGGTTAGGGTTAGGGTTAGGGTTAGGGTTAGGGTTAGGTTAGGGTTAGGGTTAGGGTTAGGGTTAGGGTTAGGGTTAGGGTTAGGGTTAGGGTTAGGTTAGGGTTAGGGTTAGGGTTAGGGTTAGGGTTAGGGTTAGGGTTAGGGTTAGGGTTAGGGTTAGGGTTAGGGTTAGGGTTAGGGTTAGGGTTAGGGTTAGGGTTAGGGTTTAGGGTTAGGGTTAGGGTTAGGGTTAGGGTTAGGGTTGGAGGGTTTTTACTAGACTGCAACTGAGTTGCACTAAGGGAGATAATTTGTTTTAGTACAGAATTCAGTGATATGAAATGAATCCAGAAAAGAAAATTCAATTGACTTTGTTGTATTTGCGCATGTGACTACATTTTAGTGGAATAATGGCGACATGATTTGTAAGCTGCATGACGTCATAGGACGTAACGAAAATATTAGAAATTACATACATACAAAAGTACATACATATATACATACATACGTAGATGGATACATACATACATACATACATACATACATACAAACACATACATACATGCGCAGAGCGACCAACGCATATACAGAGGAGATGATAATGCGCATTCATGTTATTTGCATAATATATGGTATAAATATGTGCACTATACATTTATGAGGTCTGGAGGACATATGATGGGGTGGTGGTACGTGCAAGGCAAGCGGTTCATACACAGATGCAATAATGAAGAAATGGGATGTACAGAGCCACCATTTTTAAAGCGTTAATGATCTCTTTTCATACTTATATTCTTTAGGTCTGGAGGACATTGTGTAGTGATGGAGTTACACAGAGTCACTGCTTATGCGCATTCATATCATTTGGTTAATATGAGGTGTATATATGCTTTAAACGATCTGAGTCAGGTATGAACATTGGATCGAAATTTTACTTTTTTATTGATGTGTTCATGTGTCTGTGAAAACCAGAGTAAAACCAGATTTGTTAGCTGCATGACATTGAACGACGTAAAATAGTTTTGGAACCTACACACATACTAACATATATGCATATAAATATAAATTATAACTTGGCATTTTTCATATCAGACCTCTTATCAGCCTTAGGTCATGATATCAGCCTGAGAGCCGGATGGACTGATAAGGGTCTGATATGAAAAATGACATGTTGTTCTTTATCATATACGTCAACAGAAGACATACAGACAAAGACTATTCTTTAAATGCTTTTGTTGTAATATATGTTTTGCATTTTTAATAATATACTTTCCTGATACCTAATATTTTCTTTTGTTCAACTTTGTTATGTTTTACACACAAAACGTACCATGGAGGTATATTTACCGGAATTTGCCGAATGACGTCAAATTTTATGCGATACGTTACAGCAACGCATGCGATTATAAGCGGAAGCAGTTGATTTAAAACGGAAGCAGTTTATATAAACAGTAGGCAGTTGATAACAAAGTCATATCACACGGGTAAGGCAATTATTTAAATTTAATGAATAAATATATGAACAAATTAGTCTGATCATGGGGTACACTTATACCATTATTTTCTATAAGTATATGATAAACATACATACATGCATATAAAATGCACTCATACAAATAAATGCATACACATAAACATAAAACATACAAACAAACATACAAACATATATACATACATGCACACAGTCAGGAATTCTTCAAAACCCTGTGAGACGCAAAATATAGTGTGATCTTATGATGCCATCAAAAGGAAAGATTGGATATTGTCATCTCGATCTTACTTATGATCATTGCCTAATGTTTTATTGTATAGAATGCTAGTAGTTATATTATGCGTAAATATGAGCCAATCATCCCTTTCAAAATAGTGATCTCTAATCCTTCATACCACACACGGGCTTGCGGACTGAATATCGGTGTTAACGTTGCGATGGCTGCAATGTGAAAATTTGTAAAGCAGGAAAGGTCGTAGGAGATCATATCACCAATATTTGCAGGGATATTGACTTCCGGTTATTGAGTTTCACTCCTCGAAAAAAGTTGATTTCTTTCGTCCAAAAAAATCTTCCTACACATTTAGACCCAAAAAAAAACACGTGTTGTTAACATTGCAACTAGTGCTTATCTTAAAGGTATATTTACTAAAGTAACACGTCTTCGCAAACGTGTATTTGTTTAGCTATGTTTTGCAACAGAAACAAGAAACCAACTCATTTTCATTTTATTCTTCTTTAGATAGACTGGTAGGGTAAGAATACAAAAAATAGTTTGCCTTGTCATTGTACAACAAACTATAACTAAGGTAACAGGCATGTAGCAGGGACCCTAAGCGTTGTATGAGCCATAATATACCCTATATCATGTCCTGCTAGGTTTTACGATGAAAAGATTCATGCTGATATGGTCAATATAAGCGGTTGGTGATCAGATAGAGGAGTAGGGGTCGAATTAAGTAGTTTGTTTCCTTATCATATCAGATTTCCTCATTGGTTTGCCTATGTGGTGATTGGTAAATATTATACCTGTAATGGGTAACTGGCCACAAGGTGATTGTCTTGCCTTTTGGATTTGATATTTGTATTTCCTTTCTTAGGAAAAGGCCGAGATGTTTCAGACTATACTATCAGTATTCAGCCGACACCTGTGCAATGATAGTGACACATCTTTTGGGTTAGGGTTAGGGTTAGGGTTAGGGTTAGGGTTAGGGTTAGGGTTAGGGTTAGGGTTAGGGTTTAGGTTAGGGTTAGGGTTAGGGTTTAGGTTAGGGTTAGGGTTAGGGTTAGGGTTAGGGTTAGGGTTAGGGTTAGGGTTAGGGTTAGGGTTTAGGGTTAGGGTTAGGGTTAGGGTTAGGGTTAGGGTTAGGGTTAGGGTTAGAGGGTTTTTACTAGACTGCAACTGAGTTGCACTAAGGGAGATAATTTGTTTTTAGTACAGAATTCAGTGATATGAAATGAATCCAGAAAAGAAAATTCAATTGACTTTGTTGTATTTGCGCATGTGACTACATTTTAGTGGAATAATGGCGACATGATTTGTAAGCTGCATGACGTCATAGGACGTAACGAAAATATTAGAAATTACATACATACAAAAGTACATACATATATACATACATACGTAGATGGATACATACATACATACATACATACATACATACAAACACATACATACATGCGCAGAGCGACCAACGCATATACAGAGGAGATGATAATGCGCATTCATGTTATTTGCATAATATATGGTATAAATATGTGCACTATACATTTATGAGGTCTGGAGGACATATGATGGGGTGGTGGTACGTGCAAGGCAAGCGGTTCATACACAGATGCAATAATGAAGAAATGGGATGTACAGAGCCACCATTTTTAAAGCGTTAATGATCTCTTTTCATACTTATATTCTTTAGGTCTGGAGGACATTGTGTAGTGATGGAGTTACACAGAGTCACTGCTTATGCGCATTCATATCATTTGGTTAATATGAGGTGTATATATGCTTTAAACGATCTGAGTCAGGTATGAACATTGGATCGAAATTTTACTTTTTATTGATGTGTTCATGTGTCTGTGAAAACCAGAGTAAAACCAGATTTGTTAGCTGCATGACATTGAACGACGTAAAATAGTTTTGGAACCTACACACATACTAACATATATGCATATAAATATAAATTATAACTTGGCATTTTCATATCAGACCTCTTATCAGCCTTAGGTCATGATATCAGCCTGAGAGCCGGATGGACTGATAAGGGTCTGATATGAAAAATGACATGTTGTTCTTTATCATATACGTCAACAGAAGACATACAGACAAAGACTATTCTTTAAATGCTTTTGTTGTAATATATGTTTTGCATTTTTTAATAATATACTTTCCTGATACCTAATATTTTCTTTTTGTTCAACTTTGTTATGTTTTACACACAAAAACGTACCATGGAGGTATATTTACCGGAATTTGCCGAATGACGTCAAATTTTATGCGATACGTTACAGCAACGCATGCGATTATAAGCGGAAGCAGTTGATTTAAAACGGAAGCAGTTTATATAAACAGTAGGCAGTTGATAACAAAAGTCATATCACACGGGTAAGGCAATTATTTAAATTTAATGAATAAATATATGAACAAATTAGTCTGATCATGGGGTACACTTATACCATTATTTTCTATAAGTATATGATAAACATACATACATGCATATAAAATGCACTCATACAAATAAATGCATACACATAAACATAAAACATACAAACAAACATACAAACATATATACATACATGCACACAGTCAGGAATTCTTCAAAACCCTGTGAGACGCAAAATATAGTGTGATCTTATGATGCCATCAAAAGGAAAGATTGGATATTGTCATCTCGATCTTACTTATGATCATTGCCTAATGTTTTATTGTATAGAATGCTAGTAGTTATATTATGCGTAAATATGAGCCAATCATCCCTTTCAAAATAGTGATCTCTAATCCTTCATACCACACACGGGCTTGCGGACTGAATATCGGTGTTAACGTTGCGATGGCTGCAATGTGAAAATTTGTAAAGCAGGAAAGGTCGTAGGAGATCATATCACCAATATTTGCAGGGATATTGACTTCCGGTTATTGAGTTGCACTCCTCGAAAAAAGTTGATTTCTTTCGTCCAAACAAATCTTCCTACAAATTTAGACCCCAAAAAAACACGTGTTGTTAACATTGCAACTAGTGCTAATCTTAAAGGTATATTTACTAAAGTAACACGTCTTCGCAAACGTGTATTTGTTTAGCTATGTTTTGCAACAGAAACAAGAAACCAACTCATTTTCATTTTATTCTTCTTTAGATACACTGGTAGGGTAAGAATAAAAAAAATAGTTTGCCTTGTCATTGTACAACAAACTATAACTAAGGTAACAGGCATGTAGCAGGGACCCTAAGCGTTGTATGAGCCATAATATACCCCTATATCATGTCCTGCTAGGTTTTACGATGAAAAGATTCATGCTGATATGGTCAATATAAGCGGTTGGTGATCAGATAGAGGAGTAGGGGTCGAATTAAGTAGTTTGTTTCCTTATCATATCAGATTTCCTCATTGGTTTGCCTATGTGGTGATTGGTAAATATTATACCTGTAATGGGTAACTGGCCACAAGGTGATTGTCTTGCCTTTTGGATTTGATATTTGTATTTCCTTTCTTAGGAAAAGGCCGAGATGTTTCAGACTATACTATCAGTATTCAGCCGACACCTGTGCAATGATAGTGACACATCTTTTGGGTTAGGGTTAGGGTTAGGGTTAGGGTTAGGGTTAGGGTTAGGGTTAGGGTTAGGGTTAGGGTTTGGGTTAGGGTTAGGGTTAGGGTTAGGGTTTAGGTTAGGGTTAGGGTTAGGGTTAGGGTTAGGGTTAGGGTTAGGGTTAGGGTTAGGGTTTAGGGTTAGGGTTAGGGTTAGGGTTAGGGTTAGGGTTAGGGTTAGAGGGTTTTACTAGACTGCAACTGAGTTGCACTAAGGAGATAATTTGTTTTAGTACAGAATTCAGTGATATGAAATGAATCCAGAAAAGAAAATTCAATTGACTTTGTTGTATTTGCGCATGTGACTACATTTTAGTGGAATAATGGCGACATGATTTGTAAGCTGCATGACGTCATAGGACGTAACGAAAATATTAGAAATTACATACATACAAAAGTACATACATATATACATACATACGTAGATGGATACATACATACATACATACATACATACATACAAACACATACATACATGCGCAGAGCGACCAACGCATATACAGAGGAGATGATAATGCGCATTCATGTTATTTGCATAATATATGGTATAAATATGTGCACTATACATTTATGAGGTCTGGAGGACATATGATGGGGTGGTGGTACGTGCAAGGCAAGCGGTTCATACACAGATGCAATAATGAAGAAATGGGATGTACAGAGCCACCATTTTTAAAGCGTTAATGATCTCTTTTCATACTTATATTCTTTAGGTCTGGAGGACATTGTGTAGTGATGGAGTTACACAGAGTCACTGCTTATGCGCATTCATATCATTTGGTTAATATGAGGTGTATATATGCTTTAAACGATCTGAGTCAGGTATGAACATTGGATCGAAATTTTACTTTTTATTGATGTGTTCATGTGTCTGTGAAAACCAGAGTAAAACCAGATTTGTTAGCTGCATGACATTGAACGACGTAAAATAGTTTTTGGAACCTACACACATACTAACATATATGCATATAAATATAAATTATAACTTGGCATTTTCATATCAGACCTCTTATCAGCCTTAGGTCATGATATCAGCCTGAGAGCCGGATGGACTGATAAGGGTCTGATATGAAAATGACATGTTGTTCTTTATCATATACGTCAACAGAAGACATACAGACAAAGACTATTCTTTAAATGCTTTTGTTGTAATATATGTTTTGCATTTTTAATAATATACTTTCCTGATACCTAATATTTTCTTTTGTTCAACTTTGTTATGTTTTACACACAAAACGTACCATGGAGGTATATTTACCGGAATTTGCCGAATGACGTCAAATTTTTATGCGATACGTTACAGCAACGCATGCGATTATAAGCGGAAGCAGTTGATTTAAAACGGAAGCAGTTTATATAAACAGTAGGCAGTTGATAACAAAAGTCATATCACACGGGTAAGGCAATTATTTAAATTTAATGAATAAATATATGAACAAATTAGTCTGATCATGGGGTACACTTATACCATTATTTTCTATAAGTATATGATAAACATACATACATGCATATAAAATGCACTCATACAAATAAATGCATACACATAAACATAAAACATACAAACAAACATACAAACATATATACATACATGCACACAGTCAGGAATTCTTCAAAACCCTGTGAGACGCAAAATATAGTGTGATCTTATGATGCCATCAAAAGGAAAGATTGGATATTGTCATCTCGATCTTACTTATGATCATTGCCTAATGTTTTTATTGTATAGAATGCTAGTAGTTATATTATGCGTAAATATGAGCCAATCATCCCTTTCAAAATAGTGATCTCTAATCCTTCATACCACACACGGGCTTGCGGACTGAATATCGGTGTTAACGTTGCGATGGCTGCAATGTGAAAATTTGTAAAGCAGGAAAGGTCGTAGGAGATCATATCACCAATATTTGCAGGGATATTGACTTCCGGTTATTGAGTTTCACTCCTCGAAAAAAGTTGATTTCTTTCGTCCAAAAATCTTCCTACACATTTAGACCCAAAAAAAAACACGTGTTGTTAACATTGCAACTAGTGCTTATCTTAAAGGTATATTTACTAAAGTAACACGTCTTCGCAAACGTGTATTTGTTTAGCTATGTTTTGCAACAGAAACAAGAAACCAACTCATTTTCATTTTATTCTTCTTTAGATAGACTGGTAGGGTAAGAATACAAAAATAGTTTGCCTTGTCATTGTACAACAAACTATAACTAAGGTAACAGGCATGTAGCAGGGACCCTAAGCGTTGTATGAGCCATAATATACCCCTATATCATGTCCTGCTAGGTTTTACGATGAAAAGATTCATGCTGATATGGTCAATATAAGCGGTTGGTGATCAGATAGAGGAGTAGGGGTCGAATTAAGTAGTTTGTTTCCTTATCATATCAGATTTCCTCATTGGTTTGCCTATGTGGTGATTGGTAAATATTATACCTGTAATGGGTAACTGGCCACAAGGTGATTGTCTTGCCTTTTGGATTTGATATTTGTATTTCCTTTCTTAGGAAAAGGCCGAGATGTTTCAGACTATACTATCAGTATTCAGCCGACACCTGTGCAATGATAGTGACACATCTTTTGGGTTAGGGTTAGGGTTAGGGTTAGGGTTAGGGTTAGGGTTAGGGTTAGGGTTAGGGTTAGGGTTAGGGTTAGGGTTAGGTTAGGGTTAGGGTTAGGGTTAGGGTTTAGGTTAGGGTTAGGGTTAGGGTTAGGGTTAGGGTTAGGGTTAGGGTTAGGGTTAGGGTTTAGGGTTAGGGTTAGGGTTAGGGTTAGGGTTAGGGTTAGGGTTAGAGGGTTTTACTAGACTGCAACTGAGTTGCACTAAGGAGATAATTTGTTTTAGTACAGAATTCAGTGATATGAAATGAATCCAGAAAAGAAAATTCAATTGACTTTGTTGTATTTGCGCATGTGACTACATTTTAGTGGAATAATGGCGACATGATTTGTAAGCTGCATGACGTCATAGGACGTAACGAAAATATTAGAAATTACATACATACAAAAGTACATACATATATACATACATACGTAGATGGATACATACATACATACATACATACATACATACAAACACATACATACATGCAGAGCGACCAACGCATATACAGAGGAGATGATAATGCGCATTCATGTTATTTGCATAATATATGGTATAAATATGTGCACTATACATTTATGAGGTCTGGAGGACATATGATGGGGTGGTGGTACGTGCAAGGCAAGCGGTTCATACACAGATGCAATAATGAAGAAATGGGATGTACAGAGCCACCATTTTTAAAGCGTTAATGATCTCTTTTCATACTTATATTCTTTAGGTCTGGAGGACATTGTGTAGTGATGGAGTTACACAGAGTCACTGCTTATGCGCATTCATATCATTTGGTTAATATGAGGTGTATATATGCTTTAAACGATCTGAGTCAGGTATGAACATTGGATCGAAATTTTTACTTTTTTTATTGATGTGTTCATGTGTCTGTGAAAACCAGAGTAAAACCAGATTTGTTAGCTGCATGACATTGAACGACGTAAAATAGTTTTTGGAACCTACACACATACTAACATATATGCATATAAATATAAATTATAACTTGGCATTTTTCATATCAGACCTCTTATCAGCCTTAGGTCATGATATCAGCCTGAGAGCCGGATGGACTGATAAGGGGTCTGATATGAAAAATGACATGTTGTTCTTTTTATCATATACGTCAACAGAAGACATACAGACAAAGACTATTCTTTAAATGCTTTTGTTGTAATATATGTTTTGCATTTTTTAATAATATACTTTCCTGATACCTAATATTTTCTTTTTGTTCAACTTTGTTATGTTTTACACACAAAAACGTACCATGGAGGTATATTTACCGGAATTTGCCGAATGACGTCAAATTTTTATGCGATACGTTACAGCAACGCATGCGATTATAAGCGGAAGCAGTTGATTTAAAACGGAAGCAGTTTATATAAACAGTAGGCAGTTGATAACAAAAGTCATATCACACGGGTAAGGCAATTATTTAAATTTAATGAATAAATATATGAACAAATTAGTCTGATCATGGGGTACACTTATACCATTATTTTCTATAAGTATATGATAAACATACATACATGCATATAAAATGCACTCATACAAATAAATGCATACACATAAACATAAAACATACAAACAAACATACAAACATATATACATACATGCACACAGTCAGGAATTCTTCAAAACCCTGTGAGACGCAAAATATAGTGTGATCTTATGATGCCATCAAAAGGAAAGATTGGATATTGTCATCTCGATCTTACTTATGATCATTGCCTAATGTTTTATTGTATAGAATGCTAGTAGTTATATTATGCGTAAATATGAGCCAATCATCCCTTTCAAAATAGTGATCTCTAATCCTTCATACCACACACGGGCTTGCGGACTGAATATCGGTGTTAACGTTGCGATGGCTGCAATGTGAAAATTTGTAAAGCAGGAAAGGTCGTAGGAGATCATATCACCAATATTTGCAGGGATATTGACTTCCGGTTATTGAGTTTCACTCCTCGAAAAAAGTTGATTTCTTTCGTCCAAAAAAATCTTCCTACACATTTAGACCCAAAAAAACACGTGTTGTTAACATTGCAACTAGTGCTTATCTTAAAGGTATATTTACTAAAGTAACACGTCTTCGCAAACGTGTATTTGTTTAGCTATGTTTTGCAACAGAAACAAGAAACCAACTCATTTTCATTTTATTCTTCTTTAGATAGACTGGTAGGGTAAGAATACAAAAAATAGTTTGCCTTGTCATTGTACAACAAACTATAACTAAGGTAACAGGCATGTAGCAGGGACCCTAAGCGTTGTATGAGCCATAATATACCCCTATATCATGTCCTGCTAGGTTTTTACGATGAAAAGATTCATGCTGATATGGTCAATATAAGCGGTTGGTGATCAGATAGAGGAGTAGGGGTCGAATTAAGTAGTTTGTTTCCTTATCATATCAGATTTCCTCATTGGTTTGCCTATGTGGTGATTGGTAAATATTATACCTGTAATGGGTAACTGGCCACAAGGTGATTGTCTTGCCTTTTGGATTTGATATTTGTATTTCCTTTCTTAGGAAAAGGCCGAGATGTTTCAGACTATACTATCAGTATTCAGCCGACACCTGTGCAATGATAGTGACACATCTTTGGGTTAGGGTTAGGGTTAGGGTTAGGGTTAGGGTTAGGGTTAGGGTTAGGTTAGGGTTTAGGTTAGGGTTAGGGTTAGGGTTAGGGTTTAGGTTAGGGTTAGGGTTAGGGTTAGGGTTAGGGTTAGGGTTAGGGTTAGGGTTAGGGTTAGGGTTAGGGTTAGGGTTAGGGTTAGGGTTAGGGTTAGGGTTAGAGGGTTTTTACTAGACTGCAACTGAGTTGCACTAAGGGAGATAATTTGTTTTTAGTACAGAATTCAGTGATATGAAATGAATCCAGAAAAGAAAATTCAATTGACTTTGTTGTATTTGCGCATGTGACTACATTTTAGTGGAATAATGGCGACATGATTTGTAAGCTGCATGACGTCATAGGACGTAACGAAAATATTAGAAATTACATACATACAAAAGTACATACATATATACATACATACGTAGATGGATACATACATACATACATACATACATACATACAAACACATACATACATGCGCAGAGCGACCAACGCATATACAGAGGAGATGATAATGCGCATTCATGTTATTTGCATAATATATGGTATAAATATGTGCACTATACATTTATGAGGTCTGGAGGACATATGATGGGGTGGTGGTACGTGCAAGGCAAGCGGTTCATACACAGATGCAATAATGAAGAAATGGGATGTACAGAGCCACCATTTTTAAAGCGTTAATGATCTCTTTTCATACTTATATTCTTTAGGTCTGGAGGACATTGTGTAGTGATGGAGTTACACAGAGTCACTGCTTATGCGCATTCATATCATTTGGTTAATATGAGGTGTATATATGCTTTAAACGATCTGAGTCAGGTATGAACATTGGATCGAAATTTTACTTTTTATTGATGTGTTCATGTGTCTGTGAAAACCAGAGTAAAACCAGATTTGTTAGCTGCATGACATTGAACGACGTAAAATAGTTTTTGGAACCTACACACATACTAACATATATGCATATAAATATAAATTATAACTTGGCATTTTTCATATCAGACCTCTTATCAGCCTTAGGTCATGATATCAGCCTGAGAGCCGGATGGACTGATAAGGGGTCTGATATGAAAAATGACATGTTGTTCTTTTTATCATATACGTCAACAGAAGACATACAGACAAAGACTATTCTTTAAATGCTTTTGTTGTAATATATGTTTTGCATTTTTTAATAATATACTTTCCTGATACCTAATATTTTCTTTTTGTTCAACTTTGTTATGTTTTACACACAAAAACGTACCATGGAGGTATATTTACCGGAATTTGCCGAATGACGTCAAATTTTATGCGATACGTTACAGCAACGCATGCGATTATAAGCGGAAGCAGTTGATTTAAAACGGAAGCAGTTTATATAAACAGTAGGCAGTTGATAACAAAAGTCATATCACACGGGTAAGGCAATTATTTAAATTTAATGAATAAATATATGAACAAATTAGTCTGATCATGGGGTACACTTATACCATTATTTTCTATAAGTATATGATAAACATACATACATGCATATAAAATGCACTCATACAAATAAATGCATACACATAAACATAAAACATACAAACAAACATACAAACATATATACATACATGCACACAGTCAGGAATTCTTCAAAACCCTGTGAGACGCAAAATATAGTGTGATCTTATGATGCCATCAAAAGGAAAGATTGGATATTGTCATCTCGATCTTACTTATGATCATTGCCTAATGTTTTTATTGTATAGAATGCTAGTAGTTATATTATGCGTAAATATGAGCCAATCATCCCTTTCAAAATAGTGATCTCTAATCCTTCATACCACACACGGGCTTGCGGACTGAATATCGGTGTTAACGTTGCGATGGCTGCAATGTGAAAATTTGTAAAGCAGGAAAGGTCGTAGGAGATCATATCACCAATATTTGCAGGATATTGACTTCCGGTTATTGAGTTTCTCCTCGAAAAAGTTGATTTCTTTCGTCCAAAAAATCTTCCTACACATTTAGACCCAAAAAAAACACGTGTTGTTAACATTGCAACTAGTGCTTATCTTAAAGGTATATTTACTAAAGTAACACGTCTTCGCAAACGTGTATTTGTTTAGCTATGTTTTGCAACAGAAACAAGAAACCAACTCATTTTCATTTTATTCTTCTTTAGATAGACTGGTAGGGTAAGAATACAAAAATAGTTTGCCTTGTCATTGTACAACAAACTATAACTAAGGTAACAGGCATGTAGCAGGGACCCTAAGCGTTGTATGAGCCATAATATACCCCTATATCATGTCCTGCTAGGTTTTACGATGAAAAGATTCATGCTGATATGGTCAATATAAGCGGTTGGTGATCAGATAGAGGAGTAGGGGTCGAATTAAGTAGTTTGTTTCCTTATCATATCAGATTTCCTCATTGGTTTGCCTATGTGGTGATTGGTAAATATTATACCTGTAATGGGTAACTGGCCACAAGGTGATTGTCTTGCCTTTTGGATTTGATATTTGTATTTCCTTTCTTAGGAAAAGGCCGAGATGTTTCAGACTATACTATCAGTATTCAGCCGACACCTGTGCAATGATAGTGACACATCTTTTGGGTTAGGGTTAGGGTTAGGGTTAGGGTTAGGGTTAGGGTTAGGGTTAGGGTTAGGGTTTAGGTTAGGGTTAGGGTTAGGGTTAGGGTTTAGGTTAGGGTTAGGGTTAGGGTTAGGGTTAGGTTAGGGTTAGGGTTAGGGTTAGGGTTAGGGTTAGGGTTAGGGTTAGGGTTAGGGTTAGGGTTAGGGTTAGGGTTAGGGTTAGAGGGTTTTACTAGACTGCAACTGAGTTGCACTAAGGAGATAATTTGTTTTAGTACAGAATTCAGTGATATGAAATGAATCCAGAAAAGAAAATTCAATTGACTTTGTTGTATTTGCGCATGTGACTACATTTTAGTGGAATAATGGCGACATGATTTGTAAGCTGCATGACGTCATAGGACGTAACGAAAATATTAGAAATTACATACATACAAAAGTACATACATATATACATACATACGTAGATGGATACATACATACATACATACATACATACATACAAACACATACATACATGCGCAGAGCGACCAACGCATATACAGAGGAGATGATAATGCGCATTCATGTTATTTGCATAATATATGGTATAAATATGTGCACTATACATTTATGAGGTCTGGAGGACATATGATGGGGTGGTGGTACGTGCAAGGCAAGCGGTTCATACACAGATGCAATAATGAAGAAATGGGATGTACAGAGCCACCATTTTAAAGCGTTAATGATCTCTTTTCATACTTATATTCTTTAGGTCTGGAGGACATTGTGTAGTGATGGAGTTACACAGAGTCACTGCTTATGCGCATTCATATCATTTGGTTAATATGAGGTGTATATATGCTTTAAACGATCTGAGTCAGGTATGAACATTGGATCGAAATTTTACTTTTTATTGATGTGTTCATGTGTCTGTGAAAACCAGAGTAAAACCAGATTTGTTAGCTGCATGACATTGAACGACGTAAAATAGTTTTGGAACCTACACACATACTAACATATATGCATATAAATATAAATTATAACTTGGCATTTTCATATCAGACCTCTTATCAGCCTTAGGTCATGATATCAGCCTGAGAGCCGGATGGACTGATAAGGGTCTGATATGAAAATGACATGTTGTTCTTTATCATATACGTCAACAGAAGACATACAGACAAAGACTATTCTTTAAATGCTTTTGTTGTAATATATGTTTTGCATTTTTAATAATATACTTTCCTGATACCTAATATTTTCTTTTGTTCAACTTTGTTATGTTTTACACACAAAACGTACCATGGAGGTATATTTACCGGAATTTGCCGAATGACGTCAAATTTTATGCGATACGTTACAGCAACGCATGCGATTATAAGCGGAAGCAGTTGATTTAAAACGGAAGCAGTTTATATAAACAGTAGGCAGTTGATAACAAAAGTCATATCACACGGGTAAGGCAATTATTTAAATTTAATGAATAAATATATGAACAAATTAGTCTGATCATGGGGTACACTTATACCATTATTTTCTATAAGTATATGATAAACATACATACATGCATATAAAATGCACTCATACAAATAAATGCATACACATAAACATAAAACATACAAACAAACATACAAACATATATACATACATGCACACAGTCAGGAATTCTTCAAAACCCTGTGAGACGCAAAATATAGTGTGATCTTATGATGCCATCAAAAGGAAAGATTGGATATTGTCATCTCGATCTTACTTATGATCATTGCCTAATGTTTTTATTGTATAGAATGCTAGTAGTTATATTATGCGTAAATATGAGCCAATCATCCCTTTCAAAATAGTGATCTCTAATCCTTCATACCACACACGGGCTTGCGGACTGAATATCGGTGTTAACGTTGCGATGGCTGCAATGTGAAAATTTGTAAAGCAGGAAAGGTCGTAGGAGATCATATCACCAATATTTGCAGGGATATTGACTTCCGGTTATTGAGTTTCACTCGAAAAAGTTGATTTCTTTCGTCCAAAAAAATCTTCCTACACATTTAGACCCAAAAAAAAAACACGTGTTGTTAACATTGCAACTAGTGCTTATCTTAAAGGTATATTTACTAAAGTAACACGTCTTCGCAAACGTGTATTTGTTTAGCTATGTTTTGCAACAGAAACAAGAAACCAACTCATTTTCATTTTATTCTTCTTTAGATAGACTGGTAGGGTAAGAATACAAAAAATAGTTTGCCTTGTCATTGTACAACAAACTATAACTAAGGTAACAGGCATGTAGCAGGGACCCTAAGCGTTGTATGAGCCATAATATACCCCTATATCATGTCCTGCTAGGTTTTACGATGAAAAGATTCATGCTGATATGGTCAATATAAGCGGTTGGTGATCAGATAGAGGAGTAGGGGTCGAATTAAGTAGTTTGTTTCCTTATCATATCAGATTTCCTCATTGGTTTGCCTATGTGGTGATTGGTAAATATTATACCTGTAATGGGTAACTGGCCACAAGGTGATTGTCTTGCCTTTTGGATTTGATATTTGTATTTCCTTTCTTAGGAAAAGGCCGAGATGTTTCAGACTATACTATCAGTATTCAGCCGACACCTGTGCAATGATAGTGACACATCTTTTGGGTTAGGGTTAGGGTTAGGGTTAGGGTTAGGGTTAGGGTTAGGGTTAGGGTTAGGGTTAGGGTTTAGGTTAGGGTTAGGGTTAGGGTTAGGGTTTAGGTTAGGGTTAGGGTTAGGGTTAGGGTTAGGGTTAGGGTTAGGGTTAGGGTTAGGGTTAGGGTTAGGGTTAGGGTTAGGGTTAGGGTTAGGGTTAGGGTTAGGGTTAGAGGGTTTTACTAGACTGCAACTGAGTTGCACTAAGGAGATAATTTGTTTTAGTACAGAATTCAGTGATATGAAATGAATCCAGAAAAGAAAATTCAATTGACTTTGTTGTATTTGCGCATGTGACTACATTTTAGTGGAATAATGGCGACATGATTTGTAAGCTGCATGACGTCATAGGACGTAACGAAAATATTAGAAATTACATACATACAAAAGTACATACATATATACATACATACGTAGATGGATACATACATACATACATACATACATACATACAAACACATACATACATGCGCAGAGCGACCAACGCATATACAGAGGAGATGATAATGCGCATTCATGTTATTTGCATAATATATGGTATAAATATGTGCACTATACATTTATGAGGTCTGGAGGACATATGATGGGGTGGTGGTACGTGCAAGGCAAGCGGTTCATACACAGATGCAATAATGAAGAAATGGGATGTACAGAGCCACCATTTTAAAGCGTTAATGATCTCTTTTCATACTTATATTCTTTAGGTCTGGAGGACATTGTGTAGTGATGGAGTTACACAGAGTCACTGCTTATGCGCATTCATATCATTTGGTTAATATGAGGTGTATATATGCTTTAAACGATCTGAGTCAGGTATGAACATTGGATCGAAATTTTACTTTTTATTGATGTGTTCATGTGTCTGTGAAAACCAGAGTAAAACCAGATTTGTTAGCTGCATGACATTGAACGACGTAAAATAGTTTTTGGAACCTACACACATACTAACATATATGCATATAAATATAAATTATAACTTGGCATTTTTCATATCAGACCTCTTATCAGCCTTAGGTCATGATATCAGCCTGAGAGCCGGATGGACTGATAAGGGTCTGATATGAAAATGACATGTTGTTCTTTTTATCATATACGTCAACAGAAGACATACAGACAAAGACTATTCTTTAAATGCTTTTGTTGTAATATATGTTTTGCATTTTTTAATAATATACTTTCCTGATACCTAATATTTTCTTTTTGTTCAACTTTGTTATGTTTTACACACAAAAACGTACCATGGAGGTATATTTACCGGAATTTGCCGAATGACGTCAAATTTTATGCGATACGTTACAGCAACGCATGCGATTATAAGCGGAAGCAGTTGATTTAAAACGGAAGCAGTTTATATAAACAGTAGGCAGTTGATAACAAAAGTCATATCACACGGGTAAGGCAATTATTTAAATTTAATGAATAAATATATGAACAAATTAGTCTGATCATGGGGTACACTTATACCATTATTTTCTATAAGTATATGATAAACATACATACATGCATATAAAATGCACTCATACAAATAAATGCATACACATAAACATAAAACATACAAACAAACATACAAACATATATACATACATGCACACAGTCAGGAATTCTTCAAAACCCTGTGAGACGCAAAATATAGTGTGATCTTATGATGCCATCAAAAGGAAAGATTGGATATTGTCATCTCGATCTTACTTATGATCATTGCCTAATGTTTTTATTGTATAGAATGCTAGTAGTTATATTATGCGTAAATATGAGCCAATCATCCCTTTCAAAATAGTGATCTCTAATCCTTCATACCACACACGGGCTTGCGGACTGAATATCGGTGTTAACGTTGCGATGGCTGCAATGTGAAAATTTGTAAAGCAGGAAAGGTCGTAGGAGATCATATCACCAATATTTGCAGGGATATTGACTTCCGGTTATTGAGTTTCACTCCTCGAAAAAAGTTGATTTCTTTCGTCCAAAAATCTTCCTACACATTTAGACCCAAAAAAAACACGTGTTGTTAACATTGCAACTAGTGCTTATCTTAAAGGTATATTTACTAAAGTAACACGTCTTCGCAAACGTGTATTTGTTTAGCTATGTTTTGCAACAGAAACAAGAAACCAACTCATTTTCATTTTATTCTTCTTTAGATAGACTGGTAGGGTAAGAATACAAAAAATAGTTTGCCTTGTCATTGTACAACAAACTATAACTAAGGTAACAGGCATGTAGCAGGGACCCTAAGCGTTGTATGAGCCATAATATACCCCTATATCATGTCCTGCTAGGTTTTTACGATGAAAAGATTCATGCTGATATGGTCAATATAAGCGGTTGGTGATCAGATAGAGGAGTAGGGGTCGAATTAAGTAGTTTGTTTCCTTATCATATCAGATTTCCTCATTGGTTTGCCTATGTGGTGATTGGTAAATATTATACCTGTAATGGGTAACTGGCCACAAGGTGATTGTCTTGCCTTTTGGATTTGATATTTGTATTTCCTTTCTTAGGAAAAGGCCGAGATGTTTCAGACTATACTATCAGTATTCAGCCGACACCTGTGCAATGATAGTGACACATCTTTTAGGGTTAGGGTTAGGGTTAGGGTTAGGGTTAGGGTTAGGGTTAGGTTAGGGTTAGGTTAGGGTTAGGGTTAGGGTTTAGGTTAGGGTTAGGGTTAGGTTAGGTTAGGGTTAGGGTTAAGGGTTAGGTTAGGGTTAGGGGGTTAGGGTTAGGTTAGGGTTAGGGTTAGGGTTAGGGTTAGGGTTAGGGTTAGGGTTAGGGTTAGGGTTTAGGGTTAGGGTTAGGGTTAGGGTTAGGGTTAGGGTTAGGGTTAGGGGGTTTTTACTAGACTGCAACTGAGTTGCACTAAGGGAGATAATTTGTTTTAGTACAGAATTCAGTGATATGAAATGAATCCAGAAAAGAAAATTCAATTGACTTTGTTGTATTTGCGCATGTGACTACATTTTAGTGGAATAATGGCGACATGATTTGTAAGCTGCATGACGTCATAGGACGTAACGAAAATATTAGAAATTACATACATACAAAAGTACATACATATATACATACATACGTAGATGGATACATACATACATACATACATACATACATACAAACACATACATACATGCGCAGAGCGACCAACGCATATACAGAGGAGATGATAATGCGCATTCATGTTATTTGCATAATATATGGTATAAATATGTGCACTATACATTTATGAGGTCTGGAGGACATATGATGGGGTGGTGGTACGTGCAAGGCAAGCGGTTCATACACAGATGCAATAATGAAGAAATGGGATGTACAGAGCCACCATTTTAAAGCGTTAATGATCTCTTTTCATACTTATATTCTTTAGGTCTGGAGGACATTGTGTAGTGATGGAGTTACACAGAGTCACTGCTTATGCGCATTCATATCATTTGGTTAATATGAGGTGTATATATGCTTTAAACGATCTGAGTCAGGTATGAACATTGGATCGAAATTTTACTTTTTATTGATGTGTTCATGTGTCTGTGAAACCAGAGTAAAACCAGATTTGTTAGCTGCATGACATTGAACGACGTAAAATAGTTTTTGGAACCTACACACATACTAACATATATGCATATAAATATAAATTATAACTTGGCATTTTCATATCAGACCTCTTATCAGCCTTAGGTCATGATATCAGCCTGAGAGCCGGATGGACTGATAAGGGTCTGATATGAAAATGACATGTTGTTCTTTATCATATACGTCAACAGAAGACATACAGACAAAGACTATTCTTTAAATGCTTTTGTTGTAATATATGTTTTGCATTTTTAATAATATACTTTCCTGATACCTAATATTTTCTTTTGTTCAACTTTGTTATGTTTTACACACAAAACGTACCATGGAGGTATATTTACCGGAATTTGCCGAATGACGTCAAATTTTATGCGATACGTTACAGCAACGCATGCGATTATAAGCGGAAGCAGTTGATTTAAAACGGAAGCAGTTTATATAAACAGTAGGCAGTTGATAACAAAAGTCATATCACACGGGTAAGGCAATTATTTAAATTTAATGAATAAATATATGAACAAATTAGTCTGATCATGGGGTACACTTATACCATTATTTTCTATAAGTATATGATAAACATACATACATGCATATAAAATGCACTCATACAAATAAATGCATACACATAAACATAAAACATACAAACAAACATACAAACATATATACATACATGCACACAGTCAGGAATTCTTCAAAACCCTGTGAGACGCAAAATATAGTGTGATCTTATGATGCCATCAAAAGGAAAGATTGGATATTGTCATCTCGATCTTACTTATGATCATTGCCTAATGTTTTATTGTATAGAATGCTAGTAGTTATATTATGCGTAAATATGAGCCAATCATCCCTTTCAAAATAGTGATCTCTAATCCTTCATACCACACACGGGCTTGCGGACTGAATATCGGTGTTAACGTTGCGATGGCTGCAATGTGAAAATTTGTAAAGCAGGAAAGGTCGTAGGAGATCATATCACCAATATTTGCAGGGATATTGACTTCCGGTTATTGAGTTTCACTCCTCGAAAAAAGTTGATTTCTTTCGTCCAAAAAAATCTTCCTACACATTTAGACCCAAAAAAAACACGTGTTGTTAACATTGCAACTAGTGCTTATCTTAAAGGTATATTTACTAAAGTAACACGTCTTCGCAAACGTGTATTTGTTTAGCTATGTTTTGCAACAGAAACAAGAAACCAACTCATTTTCATTTTATTCTTCTTTAGATAGACTGGTAGGGTAAGAATACAAAAAATAGTTTGCCTTGTCATTGTACAACAAACTATAACTAAGGTAACAGGCATGTAGCAGGGACCCTAAGCGTTGTATGAGCCATAATATACCCCTATATCATGTCCTGCTAGGTTTTACGATGAAAAGATTCATGCTGATATGGTCAATATAAGCGGTTGGTGATCAGATAGAGGAGTAGGGGTCGAATTAAGTAGTTTGTTTCCTTATCATATCAGATTTCCTCATTGGTTTGCCTATGTGGTGATTGGTAAATATTATACCTGTAATGGGTAACTGGCCACAAGGTGATTGTCTTGCCTTTTGGATTTGATATTTGTATTTCCTTTCTTAGGAAAAGGCCGAGATGTTTCAGACTATACTATCAGTATTCAGCCGACACCTGTGCAATGATAGTGACACATCTTTGGGTTAGGGTTAGGGTTAGGGTTAGGGTTAGGGTTAGGGTTAGGGTTAGGGTTAGGGTTAGGGTTTAGGTTAGGGTTAGGGTTAGGGTTAGGGTTAGGGTTAGGGTTAGGGTTAGGGTTAGGGTTAGGGTTAGGGTTAGGGTTAGGGTTAGGGTTAGGGTTAGGGTTAGGGTTAGGGTTAGAGGGTTTTACTAGACTGCAACTGAGTTGCACTAAGGAGATAATTTGTTTTAGTACAGAATTCAGTGATATGAAATGAATCCAGAAAAGAAAATTCAATTGACTTTGTTGTATTTGCGCATGTGACTACATTTTAGTGGAATAATGGCGACATGATTTGTAAGCTGCATGACGTCATAGGACGTAACGAAAATATTAGAAATTACATACATACAAAAGTACATACATATATACATACATACGTAGATGGATACATACATACATACATACATACATACATACAAACACATACATACATGCGCAGAGCGACCAACGCATATACAGAGGAGATGATAATGCGCATTCATGTTATTTGCATAATATATGGTATAAATATGTGCACTATACATTTATGAGGTCTGGAGGACATATGATGGGGTGGTGGTACGTGCAAGGCAAGCGGTTCATACACAGATGCAATAATGAAGAAATGGGATGTACAGAGCCACCATTTTAAAGCGTTAATGATCTCTTTTCATACTTATATTCTTTAGGTCTGGAGGACATTGTGTAGTGATGGAGTTACACAGAGTCACTGCTTATGCGCATTCATATCATTTGGTTAATATGAGGTGTATATATGCTTTAAACGATCTGAGTCAGGTATGAACATTGGATCGAAATTTTACTTTTTATTGATGTGTTCATGTGTCTGTGAAAACCAGAGTAAAACCAGATTTGTTAGCTGCATGACATTGAACGACGTAAAATAGTTTTGGAACCTACACACATACTAACATATATGCATATAAATATAAATTATAACTTGGCATTTTCATATCAGACCTCTTATCAGCCTTAGGTCATGATATCAGCCTGAGAGCCGGATGGACTGATAAGGGTCTGATATGAAAAATGACATGTTGTTCTTTTTATCATATACGTCAACAGAAGACATACAGACAAAGACTATTCTTTAAATGCTTTTGTTGTAATATATGTTTTGCATTTTTTAATAATATACTTTCCTGATACCTAATATTTTCTTTTTGTTCAACTTTGTTATGTTTACACACAAAACGTACCATGGAGGTATATTTACCGGAATTTGCCGAATGACGTCAAATTTTTATGCGATACGTTACAGCAACGCATGCGATTATAAGCGGAAGCAGTTGATTTAAAACGGAAGCAGTTTATATAAACAGTAGGCAGTTGATAACAAAAGTCATATCACACGGGTAAGGCAATTATTTAAATTTAATGAATAAATATATGAACAAATTAGTCTGATCATGGGGTACACTTATACCATTATTTTCTATAAGTATATGATAAACATACATACATGCATATAAAATGCACTCATACAAATAAATGCATACACATAAACATAAAACATACAAACAAACATACAAACATATATACATACATGCACACAGTCAGGAATTCTTCAAAACCCTGTGAGACGCAAAATATAGTGTGATCTTATGATGCCATCAAAAGGAAAGATTGGATATTGTCATCTCGATCTTACTTATGATCATTGCCTAATGTTTTTATTGTATAGAATGCTAGTAGTTATATTATGCGTAAATATGAGCCAATCATCCCTTTCAAAATAGTGATCTCTAATCCTTCATACCACACACGGGCTTGCGGACTGAATATCGGTGTTAACGTTGCGATGGCTGCAATGTGAAAATTTGTAAAGCAGGAAAGGTCGTAGGAGATCATATCACCAATATTTGCAGGGATATTGACTTCCGGTTATTGAGTTTCACTCCTCGAAAAAAGTTGATTTCTTTCGTCCAAAAATCTTCCTACACATTTAGACCCAAAAAAAACACGTGTTGTTAACATTGCAACTAGTGCTTATCTTAAAGGTATATTTACTAAAGTAACACGTCTTCGCAAACGTGTATTTGTTTAGCTATGTTTTGCAACAGAAACAAGAAACCAACTCATTTTCATTTTATTCTTCTTTAGATAGACTGGTAGGGTAAGAATACAAAAAATAGTTTGCCTTGTCATTGTACAACAAACTATAACTAAGGTAACAGGCATGTAGCAGGGACCCTAAGCGTTGTATGAGCCATAATATACCCCTATATCATGTCCTGCTAGGTTTTACGATGAAAAGATTCATGCTGATATGGTCAATATAAGCGGTTGGTGATCAGATAGAGGAGTAGGGGTCGAATTAAGTAGTTTGTTTCCTTATCATATCAGATTTCCTCATTGGTTTGCCTATGTGGTGATTGGTAAATATTATACCTGTAATGGGTAACTGGCCACAAGGTGATTGTCTTGCCTTTTGGATTTGATATTTGTATTTCCTTTCTTAGGAAAAGGCCGAGATGTTTCAGACTATACTATCAGTATTCAGCCGACACCTGTGCAATGATAGTGACACATCTTTTGGGTTAGGGTTAGGGTTAGGGTTAGGGTTAGGGTTAGGGTTAGGGTTAGGGTTAGGGTTAGGGTTAGGGGTTAGGTTAGGGTTAGGGTTAGGGTTAGGGTTAGGTTAGGGTTAGGGTTAGGGTTAGGGTTAGGGTTAGGGTTAGGGTTAGGGTTAGGGTTAGGGTTTAGGGTTAGGGTTAGGGTTAGGGTTAGGGTTAGGGTTAGGGTTTAGGGTTAGGGTTAGGGTTAGGGTTAGGGTTAGGGTTAGGGTTAGGGTTAGGAAGGGACTTTGACGAGATTCGTGCACCTTTGACTTCTGCGCATGTGTGCACCTTTTCACTTCTGCGCATGCCTGAGGGTTTTGGTTTGGGTTTGGATTATAGTAAGGGTTTTCTATAATAGTATACCTCATTTGCATATTGTGAAGTAGGGAGATAATCCTATTTGGAATATAAGCAAATTTTGTTTTAGCGTAGCTCTTTCGTTAGTGGTCCGATTTATGAACTGTTAAGCGTTTTAGAAAGATAATTTAATTGCGCACATTTTGGTGCCTTAATATTGAAGATGTATTTGGGAATTCAAATGTAATAGGCCCTGACTTATGTGTTAGTACAACAGTCCAATGTGCTCCACCTAATAAATTAAAAAGATAGCCTTCCATGAAGGAGCTTAAGTGTGAAGTTGCAATATTTGTTGTATTCATCAATATCTGGGGCCAGTATCAATTTGTTCTACCATTTTGTTTTCATTGTCACGGTTGGCCAATACATGTCACGTGACATTTAAATTTATAACATAAGCAGCACCGCTTTCTTAATATGGCGAATAGCTGTAACCTGCAATTGTTTTTGAAAAGACATGAAAAACGAGAGAGACCAAAGTGTAACTAAAAAAAAAAACTGTGCATAGGCCGATATAATTCTTAGTGAAGGATCGACTGCGCATGCGCAAGAAAAAATTATAACGAAGAATTATGAAATTTAAGGATAAACTTAAAACTTATAAGTTGGAAAAGAAAAGGATATAAAACATGGAAACATACAGTATGGAACCTTCAGTATGCAGGAATTTTTAAGTGATCGTCATTTGTCGCGGTGAAAACTTATCAGTATTTGTTGATTATTTTGCGAGTGTCGATAAAGCATTATAATTAAAATTAGACTTTTTGAAATTCGAAACTTGACTGCGCATGCGCGGAAAAATTCTTAATCAAGAAAAAACCAAATTTAGATCCGCAAAAAAAATATTCTGCTAATACAGTCGACCGGTCAAAATCTACATGATCTCCTTATGTTGCGGGTGAATAGGAGTACAGGTCTTTTGAATTTTTTAAAGATTTATTTTATAATTACTTCCCTGTATTTGGAACTGGTTGGCTAACTGACAGCTACATACATGAGTTTAAGTGTCAAGCTGCTATATTTGTCGTATTCATCAATATCTTGGGCCAATATTTACCCTTTTTCTTGAATATTCTCTACCGGCATAATAATTTTATTCTTTATGTACCTCGCGATGAAAAGTTTTCAAAATTAAGCGCTTCGTAAGTCTACGGTTACACTAAAACTTTTGTCGACAAGAATAAAAGAGCCAATATTTCTTCTCTTGAATGATATTCTGGTACTGACCTTATAATTGAGTACTTTTAAATACATCCTGATGGGTTGTTTGACATTAAATGGCAATGAAAACAAGTTTAAATAACAAAATTTGTTGTCGGTATCAACAAAAGGTGCCAACATCTTCCTTTTTTCCTGATTTTTCTTGTCCAGCATCATTATTTGAATCTAAGAATGAAAAGTTTGACACAAATTGAGAGATTTATAAGTGTACGGTTACTGATTTTTATGTCGCGAAACAATTAAAAGCGACACTATTTCATCTTTGTTATAATATTCTTGTACTGGCCAGGTAATAGAGGACATTTGATACATTCAAATTTATTGTCAGACATAAAAGTGAAAGAATAAAGGTTTTGAAGTGCTATATTTGTTGCATTCAGCAATATAGGGTGCCAATATTGACCATTTTCTTGGTTATTACTTACCGGCATTAACATTTTATCCTTTCGGTACCTGAGGATTGATAGTTTTACACAGGTTTGGAGTTTACGGTTACTAAAACTTTTGTCGACAACTATAAGAATGCATAATTTGACAACAATTGAGAGATTTATAAGTGTACGGTTACTGATATTTATGTCGATACCCATTAAAAGTGACAATATTTCATATGTTTTGGTGCTGTATTTGTTGTCTGCATCTATAAATGGTGCCAATATCTATCCTTTTTATGATACTTCTGTGCCAGCATGAACATTTTATTCTGATGATGGATAATTTGACACTGTATAAGTCTCACGGTTACTTATATTTGTGTCGATAACAATAAAAGCGACAATATTTCTTTCTTTTATTGATATTCTTGTACCGGCTTGGTAATTGAGTACTTTTGTACCTAAAGATTGATTGTTAGACATTAGAGTGAAGGATTTTAAGTTTCAAATTGCTATATGTGTTGTACTCATCAATATAGGGTGCCAACATTGACCTTTTCTTGGTTATTCCATACCGGCATCATATTTTATTCTTTTTGGTTCATAGTTTTCAGTCTACGGAGACTAAAACTTTGTCGACACATATAAAAAGTGCCAATATTTCTTCTTTTATATGATATTTAGGTACTGGTCTGATAAATGAGTACTGTTATGCCTCATGCTGGAGTGTTGGAGTTAAATTATATTTATTATTTTTTTTTTTTTTTTTTTTTAAGGGTTAGGGTTAGGGTTGTTAAATACTTTGGTGTACTGCTGTCAAATGTCAGCATTTAATTAATCTAGGTGAAAAAAGCTAGAATTTTCAGTTTGGACAACATTCAGATAGCCATCTTTAAATTTGTTAATTACTTTTTATATTAACTAGGATTTTCATAAAACTATACTTGGATTTTCATCAAACTTTACAGCTATCTCAGTTTAATATTGATCTTACTGAATCCCAGGCTGTTATGTACTTTGGTGTACTGCTGTCAAATGTCAGCATTTTATTAATCTAGGTGAAAAAAACTAGAATTTTCAGTTTGGACAACATTCAGATAGCCATCTTTAAATTTGTTTATTACTTTTCATATTAACTGGGATTTTAATAAAACTATACAGCTATCTTAGTTATATATTGGTCTTACTAAATCCCAGGTTGTTATGTAGTTTGGTGTATTACAGTCAAATGCAACATTTAATTAATTTAGGTGAAAAAGGTAGAATTTTCAGTTTCGACAACATTCAGATAGCCATCTTTAAATTTCTTTATTCCTTTTCATATTAACTGGGATTTTAATAAAACTATACAGCTATCTTAGTTATATATTGATCTTACTAAATCCCAGGTTGTTATGTAGTTTGGTGTATTACAGTCAAATGCAACATTTAGTTAATTTAGGTGAAAAAGGTAGAATTTTCAGTTCGACAACATTCAGATAGCCATCTTTAAATTTGTTTATTTCTTTTCATATTAACTGGGATTTTAATAAAACTATACAGCTATCTTAGTTATATATTGATCTTACTAAATCCCAGGTTGTTATGTAGTTTGGTGTATTACAGTCAAATGCAACATTTAGTTAATTTAGGTGAAAAAGGTAGAATTTTCAGTTTCGACAACATTCAGATAGCCATCTTTAAATTTGTTTATTACTTTTTCATATTAACTGGGATTTTAATAAAACTATACAGCTATCTTAGTTATATATTGATCTTACTAAATCCCAGGTTGTTATGTAGTTTGGTGTATTACAGTCAAATGCAACATTTAATTAATTTAGGTGAAAAAAGGTAGAATTTTCAGTTTCGACAACATTCAGATAGCCATCTTTAAATTTGTTTATTCCTTTTTCATATTAACTGGGATTTTAATAAAACTATACAGCTATCTTAGTTATATATTGATCTTACTTAATACAATGTTATGTAGTTTGGTGTATTGCTATCAAATGTAAGGATTCAATTCATCTTAGTAAAAAAAATCTAGAATTTTCAGATCGGACTGAATGTAGATAGTCATCTTTAATTTTTTTCATAGCCTTTTCAAATCAACTTGGACTTTCATAAAACTGTACAGATATCTTACTTATATATTGATCTTACTGAATCTCAGGTTATTTTGTAGTTTGGTGAATTGCGGTCAAGTTCAAGGATTTAATTAATCTAGGTTAATAAAGAACTAGAATTTTTAATTCGCACTGAATGCAGATAGTCATCTTTAAATATTTTTATAACTTTTTCAAATCAACTTGGATTTTCATTAAACTTTACAGCTATCTCAGTTAAATGTTGATCTTACTGAATCCCAGGCTGTTATGTACTTTGGTGTACTGCTGTCAAATGTCAGCATTTAATTAATCTAGGTGAAAAAACTAGAATTTTCAGTTTGGACAACATTCAGATAGCCATCTTTAAATTTGTTTATTACTTTTCATATTAACTGGGATTTTAATAAAACTATACAGCTATCTTAGTTATATATTGATCTTACTAAATCCCAGGTTGTTATGTAGTTTGGTGTATTACAGTCAAATGCAACATTTAGTTAATTTAGGTGAAAAAGGTAGAATTTTCAGTTTCGACAACATTCAGATAGCCATCTTTAAATTTGTTTATTACTTTTTCATATTAACTGGGATTTTAATAAAACTATACAGCTATCTTAGTTATATATTGATCTTACTAAATCCCAGGTTGTTATGTAGTTTGGTGTATTACAGTCAAATGCAACATTTAGTTAATTTAGGTGAAAAAAGGTAGAATTTTCAGTTTCGACAACATTCAGATAGCCATCTTTAAATTTGTTTATTACTTTTTCATATTAACTGGGATTTTAATAAAACTATACAGCTATCTTAGTTATATATTGATCTTACTAAATCCCAGGTTGTTATGTAGTTTGGTGTATTACAGTCAAATGCAACATTTAATTAATTTAGGTGAAAAAGGGTAGAATTTTCAGTTTCGACAACATTCAGATAGGCATCTTTAAATTTGTTTATTACTTTTTCAAAATAACTGGGTTTTTCATAAAACTATACAGCAAGATCATTTATATATTGATCTTACCGAATCCCAGGTTGTTATCTAGTTTTGTGCATTGCTGTCAAAGGTCAGTATTGGGGCATTCAAAAGTTATAGGTCGTTGAAGAAAACCAGTACTGACTTATGTGTCACAAATTGCTGTTACAACAATCCAATGTGCTCCACCTAAAAAATTAAGAAATGATAGCCTTCCGTGAAGGAGTTTAAGTGTCAAGTTGATATATTTGTTGTATTTATCAATATCTGGGTCCAATATTTACCCTTTTTCTTGAATATTCTCTACAGGCATAATCATTTTATTCTTTATGTACCTCAGGATGAAAAGTTTTAAAATTTAAGCGCTTCGGTTATACTAAAACTTTTGTCGACATAAATAAAAGTGCCAATATTTCTTCTTTTGAATGCTATTTTAGTACTGGTCTTATAACTGAGTACTTTTAATTACATCCCGATGGGTTGTTTGACATTAAAGGAATGAAAACAAGTTTTAAATAATAAAATTTATTGGTATCACTGAAGTGTACGGCCGCACTTTCCGACCTCACTGAAGAAACGTTTGTGTTATAATTTTTTTAATGGTCAGGGTTTGGGTTAGGGTCAAGGTTAGTGTTAGAGTTAGAGTTAGGGTCAGGATAGTAACTTTGACGAGGGTAGTGGACTTTGACAAGGGTTAGTGAGGTGCCCTTTTTCACTTCTGCGCATGTCTGCCCTTTCTTGTGACTGTGTATGCGTCAGAAATTCCCAAAAATATTTCTAAGTACAGAGTATGAAAAGTGCCTTTGACTTCAATCTTGAAACAGGTGTAGAATGGATTTGAATAGAGATATTTTCTTAAAGTTAACTGTTCCGAAAAGATGAAAAGGCGATCTAGAGGATGAAAACTTATTGGTATCACTGAAGTGTACGGCCGCACTTTCCGACCTCACTAAAAAACGTTTGTGTTATAATTTTTTTTTTTTATGGTCAGGGTTTGGGTTAAGGTCAAGGTTAGTGTAAGGGTTAGGGTCAGGGTAGTAACTTTGACGAGGGTAGTGGACTTTGACGAGGGTTAGTGAGGTGCCCTTTTTCACTTCTGCGCATGTCTGCCCTTTCTTGTGACTGTGTATGCGTCAGAAATTTCCAAAAATATTTCTAAGTATAGTATGAAAAGTGCCTTTGATCTCAATCTTCAAACAGGTGTAGAATGGATTTGAATAGATATATTTTCTTAAAATTAACTGTTCCGAAAAGATGAAAAGGCGATCTAGAAGATGGAAACTTATTGGTATCACTGAAGTGTACGGCCGCACTTTCCGACCTCACTGAAGAAGGGTTAGGGTTAGGGTTAGGGTTAGGGTTAGGTTAGGGTTAGGGTTAGGGTATTAGGAAATTCAGCGAATAATGGGTTAGGGTTAGGGGTTAGGGTTAGGGTTAGGGTTAGGAAGGGACTTTGACGAGATTCGTGCACCTTTGACTTCTGCGCATGTGTGCACCTTTTCACTTCTGCGCATGCCTGAGGTTAGGGTTAGGGTTAGGGTTAGGGTTAGGGTTAGGGTTAGGGTTAGGGTTAGGGTTAGGGTTAGGTTAGGGTTAGGGTTAGGGTTAGGGTTAGGGTTAGGGTTAGGGTTAGGGTTAGGGTTTAGGGTTAGGGTTAGGGTTAGGGTTAGGGTTAGGGTTAGGGTTAGGGTTAGGGTTAGGGTTAGGTTAGGGTTAGGGTTAGGGTTAGGGTTAGGGTTAGGGTATTAGGAAATTCAGCGAATAATGGGTCGTAGTGTCATTTTATTTGGTGTTATATGGCTGGCGTATGAATATATGAGGGTTAGGGTTGGGGTTAGGGTTAGTGTTAGCCGGAACTTGTTTTGTAACCCTAACCCCGAACCCCAAATTTCAAGTACGCATGCGCCGATATGCTTATATTATACACTTACTGACTTGCTTATATAGTAGTCTTTTTGTAACAATTTCCTCAAGAAGGTATGCCAAAATTTGCATATTGAAATTCAGGGGAGATAATCTGTTAAGGCTTATAGGAAAACTTTGAAAAAATCGTATCTCTGTTGTTGACGGTCCGATTTATAAACTGTTTAGCGTTTTGGAAAGGGAATTCAATTGCGCACATTTTGGCGTCTTGATATTGAAAATGTATTGGGGCATTCAAAACTTATAGGTCGTTGAAGAAAACGTGTCAGAAATTGCTGGTACAACGATCCAATGTGCTCCACCTAAATATTAAGAAATGATAGCCTTCCATGAAGGAGTTTAAGTGTCAAGCTGCTATATTTGTTGTATTAATCAATATCTTGGGCCAATATTTGCCCTTTTGTTGAATATTCTCTACCGGCATAATAATTTCATTCTTTATGTACCTCGCGATGAAAAGTTTTTCAAAATTAAGCGCTTCATAAGTCTATGGTTATACTAAAACTTTTGTCGACAAGAATAAAAGAGCCAATATTTCTTCTTTTGAATGATATTCTGGTACTGGCCTTATAATTGAGTACTTTTGAATACATCCTGATGGGTTGTTTGACATTAAATGGCAATGAAAACAAGTTTAAATAACAAAATTTGTTGTCGGTATCAACAAAAGGTGCCAATATCTTCCTTTCTTCCTGATTTTTCTGGTCCGGCATCATTATTTGAATCTAAGAATGAATAGTTTGACACAAATTGAGAGATTTATAAGTGTACGGTTACTGATATTTATGTCGCGAAACAATTAAAAGCGACACTATTTCATCTTTGTTATAATATTCTTGTACTGGCCTGGTAATAGAGGACATTTGATACATTCAAATGGATTGTCAGACATAAAAGTGAAAGAATAAAGGTTTTGAAGTGCTGTATTTGTTGCATTCAGCAATATAGGGTGCCAATATTGACCATTTTTCTTGGTTATTACTTACCGGCATTAACATTTTATCCTTTTGGTACCTCAGGATTGATAGTTTTAAACAGGTTTGGAGTTTACGGTTACTAAAACTTTTGTCGACAACTATAAGAATGCATAATTTGACAACAATTGAGAGATTTATAAGTGTACGGTTACTGATATTTATGTCGATACCCATTAAAAGTGACAATATTTCATATGTTTTATAATATTTATGAGTTTAGATGGATTCTCAGACACAAAAGTGAAGAAATGAATGTTTCAGGGTGCTGTATTTGTTGTCTGCATCTATAAATGGTGCCAATATCTATCCTTTTTGATGATACTTCTGTGCCAGGGTTAGGGTTAGGGTTAGGGTTAGGGTTAGGGTTAGGGTTAGGGTTAGGGTTAGGGTTAGGGTTAGGGTTAGGGTTAGGGTTAGGGTTAGGGTTAGGGTTAGGGTATTAGGAAATTCAGCGAATAATGGGTCGTAGTGTCATTTTATTTGGTGTTATATGGCTGGCGTATGAATATATGAGGGTTAGGGTTGGGGTTAGGGTTAGTGTTAGCCGGAACTTGTTTTGTAACCCTAACCCCGAACCCCAAATTTCAAGTACGCATGCGCCGATATGCTTATATTATACACTTACTGACTTGCTTATATAGTAGTCTTTTTGTAACAATTTCCTCAAGAAGGTATGCCAAAATTTGCATATTGAAATTCAGGGGAGATAATCTGTTAAGGCTTATAGGAAAACTTTGAAAAAATCGTATCTCTGTTGTTGACGGTCCGATTTATAAACTGTTTAGCGTTTTGGAAAGGGAATTCAATTGCGCACATTTTGGCGTCTTGATATTGAAAATGTATTGGGGCATTCAAAACTTATAGGTCGTTGAAGAAAACGTGTCAGAAATTGCTGGTACAACGATCCAATGTGCTCCACCTAAATATTAAGAAATGATAGCCTTCCATGAAGGAGTTTAAGTGTCAAGCTGCTATATTTGTTGTATTAATCAATATCTTGGGCCAATATTTGCCCTTTTTGTTGAATATTCTCTACCGGCATAATAATTTCATTCTTTATGTACCTCGCGATGAAAAGTTTTTCAAAAATTAAGCGCTTCATAAGTCTATGGTTATACTAAAACTTTTGTCGACAAGAATAAAAAGAGCCAATATTTCTTCTTTTGAATGATATTCTGGTACTGGCCTTATAATTGAGTACTTTTGAATACGTTAGGGTTAGGGTTAGGGTTAGGGTTAGGGTTAGGGTTAGGGTTAGGGTTAGGTTAGGGTTAGGGTTAGGGTTAGGGTTAGGGGTTAGGGTTAGGGTTAGGGTTAGGGTTAGGGTTAGGGTTAGGGTTAGGGTTAGGTTAGGGTTAGGGTTAGGTTAGGGTTAGGGTTAGGGTTAGGGTTTAGGGTTAGGGTTAGGGTTAGGGTTAGGGTTAGGGTTAGGGTTAGGGTTAGGGTTAGGGTTAGGGGTTAGGGTTAGGGAAGGGACTTTGGCGAGATTCGTGCACCTTTGACTTCTGCGCATGTGTGCACCTTTTCACTTCTGCGCATGCGTGAGGGTTTTGGTTTGAGTTTGGCTTAGGGTAAGGGTTTTCTATAAAGTATACCTGATTTGCATATTGTGAAGCAGGGAGATAACCTGATTTGGAATATAAGCAAATTTTGTTTTAAACGTAGCTCTTTCGTTAGTGGTCCGATTTATAAACTGTTAAGCGTTTTAGAAAGATAATTTAATTGCGCACATTTTGATGTCTTGATATTGAAAATATATTGGGGAATTCAAAAGTTATAGGTCGTTGAAGAAAACGTGTCAGAAATTGCTGGTACAACGATCCAATGTGCTCCACCTAAATATTAAGAAATGATAGCCTTCCATGAAGGAGTTTAAGTGTCAAGCTGCTATATTTGTTGTATTAATCAATATCTTGGGCCAATATTTACCCTTTTGTTGAATTTTCTCTACCGGCATAATAATTTTATTCTGTATGTACCTCGCGATGAAAAGTTTTCAAAAATTAAGCGCTTCGTAAGTCTACGGTTATACTAAAACTTTTGTCGACAAGAATAAAAGAGCCAATATTTCTTCTCTTGAATGATATTCTGGTACTGGCCTTATAATTGAGTACTTTTAAATACATCCTGATGGGTTGTTTGACATTAAATGGGAATGAAAACAAGTTTAAATAAAAAATTTGTTGTCGGTATCAACAAAAGGTGCCAATATCTTCCTTTCTTCCTGATTTTCTGGTCCGGCATCATTATTTGAATCTAAGAATGAATAGTTTGACACAAATTGAGAGATTTATAAGTGTACGGTTACTGATATTTATGTCGCGAAACAATTTAAAGCGACACTATTTCATCTTTGTTATAATATTCTTGTACTGGCCTGGTAATAGAGGACATTTGATACATTCAAATGGATTGTCAGACATAAAAGTGAAAGAATAAAGGTTTTGAAGTGCTATATTTGTTGCATTCAGCAATATAGGGTGCCAATATTGACCATTTTCTTGGTTATTACTTACCGGCATTAACATTTTATCCTTTCGGTACCTCAGGATTGATAGTTTTACACAGGTTTGGAGTTTACGGTTACTAAAACTTTTGTCGACAACTATAAGAATGCATAATTTGACAACAGTTGAGAGATTTATAAGTGTACGGTTACTGATATTTATGTCGATACCCATTAAAAGTGACAATATTTCATATGTTTTATAATATTTATGAGTTTAGATGGATTCTCAGACACAAAAGTGAAGAAATGAATGTTTCAGGGTGCTGTATTTGTTGTCTGCATCTATAAATGGTGCCAATATCTATCCTTTTGATGATACTTCTGTGCCAGCATGAACATTTTATTCTTATGATGGATAATTTGACACTGTATAAGTCTACGGTTACTTGTATTTGTGTCGATAACAATAAAAGGCGACAATATTTCTTTCTTTTGATGATACTTCTGTGCCGGCATGAACATTTCATTCTTAGGATGGATAATTTGACACTGTATAAGTCTACGGTTACTTATATTTGTGTCGATAACAAATAAAAGGCGACAATATTTCTTTCTTTTATTGATATTCTTGTACCGGCTTGATAATTGAGTACTTTTGTACCTCAAGATTGATTGTTAGACATTAGAGTGAAGGATTTTAAGTTTCAAAATGCTATATGTGTTGTACTCATCAATATAGGGTGCCAACATTGACCTTTTTCTTGGTTATTCCATACCGGCATCATATTTTATTCTTTTGGTTCATAGTTTTCAGTCTACGGAGACTAAAAACTTTGTCGACAGATATAAAAGTGCCAATATTTCTTCTTTTATATGATATTTAAGTACTGGTCTGATAAATGAGTAGTTTTATGCCTCATGCTGGAGTGTTTTATATCTATTATTTTTTATTTTTTTTTTTTTTTTTTTTTTATTTATTAACTGGTCTGATAAATGAGTACTTTTATGAAGTGTTTGAGTTAAATTATATTTATAATTTTTTTTTTTTTTTTTTTAACTATATTGATTTCCTCTTTGCAAGTGGACCACACACTTTAAATTTCACACACCTTATTCTGAGAATGAGAAACCATGAAAACGCTTTTGGACCGTGTGAAATAGCTGGCGTATTTCGTCTTTCATCGATTTTGTTCAAACACGTTTCATGTTGATACGCAATAACCCCGATAGATATACACGTCTTATATACACCAATAGCTGGCGCATTTTGTCAGCTTATGTATACCAAAAGTTCCAGCTTTAAGGTAGTAAAATGACGCAGATTTCGTTGTTCTTGTGAAAAATTGCAAATCTTTCAAAGAATTTGGCAGATTTTTGAACCCAACTTTTACAGGAATGAAGTCTCCGACCTGAGGTTATCCTGAAAGAACTTGAAAAACGAGTCTTATTTACTTAGATGTTTTCCGATTGCTTGAGAAATGGCAAAGATACGAGCCTCAGAAAATGACCAGATTGCAATGTTACAGGTTGACAGGAAAAGAAAGGCTTTAATATGAACGACAAAACAATAAATTGATCAAATAGCAGCCTGTCTGGGCTTTCCAAAACGCCAAAGATCTGTTAAATCGGTTGAGAAATGCCAAAGTTATTAACGTTCAAAGTCTGTATGCAATTTTTCATTGAGAGGGTTAGGGTTTGGGTTTGGGTTTGGGTCAGGGTTAGGGTTATGGTCAGGGTTAGGGTTAGGGTTATGGTCAGGGTTAGGGTTAGTGTTATGGTTAGGGTTTGGGTTAGGGTCAGGGTTAGTGTTTGGGTTAGGGTATTAGGAAATTCAGCGAATAATGGGTCGTAGTGTCATTTTATTTGGTGTTATATGGCTGGCGTATGAATATATGAGGGTTAGGGTTGGGGTTAGGGTTAGTGTTAGCCGGAACTTGTTTTGTAACCCTAACTCCGAACCCCAAATTTCAAGTACGCATGCGCCGATATGCTTATATTATACACTTACTGACTTGCTTATATAGTAGTCTTTTTGTAACAATTACCTCAAGAAGGTATGCCAAAATTTGCATATTGAAATTCAGGAGATAATCTGTTAAGGCTTATAGGCAAACTTTGAAAAATCGTATCTCTGTTGTTGACGGTCCGATTTATAAACTGTTTAGCGTTTTGGAAAGGAATTCAATTGCGCACATTTTGGTGTCTTGATATTGAAAATGTATTGGGGCATTCAAAAGTTATAGGTCGTTGAAGAAAACGTGTCAGAAATTGCTGGTACAACGATCCAATGTGCTCCACCTAAATATTAAGAAACGATAGCCTTCCATGAAGGAGTTTAAGTGTCAAGCTGCTATATTTGTTGTATTCATCAATATCTTGGGCCAATATTTACCCTTTTTCTTGAATATTCTCTACCGGCATAATAATTTTATTCTTTATGTACCTCGCGATGAAAAGTTTATCAAAATTAAGCGCTTCGTAAGTCTACGGTTACACTAAAACTTTTGTCGACAAGAATAAAAGAGCCAATATTTCTTCTCTTGAATGATATTCTGGTACTGACCTTATAATTGAGTACTTTTAAATACATCCTGATGGGTTGTTTGACATTAAATGGGAATGAAAACAAGTTTAAATAACAAAATTTGTTGTCGGTATCAACAAAAGGTGCCAACATCTTCCTTTCTTCCTGATTTTTCTTGTCCGGCATCATTATTTGAATCTAAGAATGAAAAGTTTGACACAAATTGAGAGATTTATAAGTGTACGGTTACTGATTTTTATGTCGCGAAACAATTAAAAGCGACACTATTTCATCTTTGTTATAATATTCTTGTACTGGCCAGGTAATAGAGGACATTTGATACATTCAAATTTATTGTCAGACATAAAAGTGAAAGAATAAAGGTTTTGAAGTGCTATATTTGTTGCATTCAGCAATATAGGGTGCCAATATTGACCATTTTTCTTGGTTATTACTTACCGGCATTAACATTTTATCCTTTCGGTACCTGAGGACTGATAGTTTTACACAGGTTTGGAGTTTACGGTTACTAAAACTTTTGTCGACAACTATAAGAATGCATAATTTGACAACAATTGAGAGATTTATAAGTGTACGGTTACTGATATTTATGTCGATACCCATTAAAAGTGACAATATTTCATATGTTTTATAATATTTATGAGTTTAGATGGATTCTCAGACACAAAAGTGAAGAAATGAATGTTTCAGGGTGCTGTATTTGTTGTCTGCATCTATAAATGGTGCCAATATCTATCCTTTTTGATGATACTTCTGTGCCAGCATGAACATTTTATTCTTATGATGGATAATTTGACACTGTATAAGTCTACGGTTACTTATATTTGTGTCGATAACATTAAAAGGCGACAATATTTCTTTCTTTTATTGATATTCTTGTACCGGCTTGGTAATTGAGTACTTTTGTACCTAAAGATTGATTGTTAGACATTAGAGTGAAGGATTTTAAGTTTCAAATTGCTATATGTGTTGTACTCATCAATATAGGGTGCCAACATTGACCTTTTTCTTGGTTATTCCATACCGGCATCATATTTTATTCTTTTTGGTTCATAGTTTTCAGTCTACGGAGACTAAAAACTTTGTCGACACATATAAAAAGTGCCAATATTTCTTCTTTTATATGATATTTAGGTACTGGTCTGATAAATGAGTACTGTTATGCCTCATGCTGGAGTGTTGGAGTTAAATTATATTTATTATTTTTTTTTTTTTTTTTTTTTTAAGGGTTAGGGTTAGGGTTGTTAAATACTTTGGTGTACTGCTGTCAAATGTCAGCATTTAATTAATCTAGGTGAAAAAGCTAGAATTTTCAGTTTGGACAACATTCAGATAGCCATCTTTAAATTTGTTAATTACTTTTTTATATTAACTAGGATTTTCATAAAACTATACTTGGATTTTCATCAAACTTTACAGCTATCTCAGTTTAATATTGATCTTACTGAATCCCAGGCTGTTATGTACTTTGGTGTACTGCTGTCAAATGTCAGCATTTAATTAATCTAGGTGAAAAAACTAGAATTTTCAGTTTGGACAACATTCAGATAGCCATCTTTAAATTTGTTTATTACTTTTTCATATTAACTGGGTTAGGGTTAGGGTTAGGGTTAGGGTTAGGGTTAGGGTTAGGGTTAGGGTTAGGGTTAGGGTTAGGGTTAGGGTTAGGGTTAGGGTTAGGGTTAGGGTTAGGGTTAGGGTTAGGGTTAGGGAAGGGGACTTTGACGAGATTCGTGCACCTTTTGACTTCTGCGCATGTGTGCACCTTTTCACTTCTGCGCATGCCTGAGGGTTTTGGTTTGGGTTTGGATTATAGTAAGGGTTTTCTATAATAGTATACCTCATTTGCATATTGTGAAGTAGGGGAGATAATCCTATTTGGAATATAAGCAAATTTTTGTTTTAGCGTAGCTCTTTCGTTAGTGGTCCGATTTATGAACTGTTAAGCGTTTTAGAAAGATAATTTAATTGCGCACATTTTGGTGCCTTAATATTGAAGATGTATTTGGGAATTCAAATGTAATAGGCCCTGACTTATGTGTTAGTACAACAGTCCAATGTGCTCCACCTAATAAATTAAAAAAAGATAGCCTTCCATGAAGGAGCTTAAGTGTGAAGTTGCAATATTTGTTGTATTCATCAATATCTGGGGCCAGTATCAATTTGTTCTACCATTTTTGTTTTCATTGTCACGGTTGGCCAATACATGTCACGTGACATTTAAATTTATAACATAAGCAGCACCGCTTTCTTAATATGGCGAATAGCTGTATCCTGCAATTGTTTTTGAAAGACATGAAAAACGAGGAGCGACCAAAGTGTAACTAAAAAAAAAAACTGTGCATAGGCCGATATAATTCTTAGTGAAGGATCGACTGCGCATGCGCAAGAAAAAATTATAACGAAGAATTATGAAATTTAAGGATAAACTTAAAAACTTATAAGTTGGAAAAGAAAAGGATATAAAACATGGAAACATACAGTATGGAACCTTCAGTATGCAGGAATTTTTAAGTGATCGTCATTTGTCGCGGTGAAAACTTATCAGTATTTGTTGATTATTTTGCGAGTGTCGATAAAGCATTATAATTAAAATTAGACTTTTTGAAATTCGAAACTTGACTGCGCATGCGCGGAAATAATTCTTAATCAAGAAAAAACCAAATGTAGATCCGCAAAAAAATATTCTGCTAATACAGTCGACCGGTCAAAATCTACATGATCTCCTTATGTTGCGGGTGAATAGGAGTACAGGTCTTTTGAATTTTTTAAAGATTTATTTTATAATTACTTCCCTGTATTTGGAACTGGTTGGCTAACTGACAGCTACATACATGAGTTTAAGTGTCAAGCTGCTATATTTGTCGTATTCATCAATATCTTGGGCCAATATTTACCCTTTTTCTTGAATATTCTCTACCGGCATAATAATTTTATTCTTTATGTACCTCGCGATGAAAAGTTTTCAAAATTAAGCGCTTCGTAAGTCTACGGTTACACTAAAACTTTTGTCGACAAGAATAAAAGAGCCAATATTTCTTCTCTTGAATGATATTCTGGTACTGACCTTATAATTGAGTACTTTAAATACATCCTGATGGGTTGTTTGACATTAAATGGGAATGAAAACAAGTTTAAATAACAAAATTTGTTGTCGGTATCAACAAAAGGTGCCAACATCTTCCTTTTTTCCTGATTTTTCTTGTCCAGCATCATTATTTGAATCTAAGAATGAAAAGTTTGACACAAATTGAGAGATTTATAAGTGTACGGTTACTGATTTTTATGTCGCGAAACAATTAAAAGCGACACTATTTCATCTTTGTTATAATATTCTTGTACTGGCCTGGTAATAGAGGACATTTGATACATTCAAATTTATTGTCAGACATAAAAGTGAAAGAATAAAGGTTTTGAAGTGCTATATTTGTTGCATTCAGCAATATAGGGTGCCAATATTGACCATTTTTCTTGGTTATTACTTACCGGCATTAACATTTTATCCTTTCGGTACCTGAGGATTGATAGTTTTACACAGGTTTGGAGTTTACGGTTACTAAAACTTTTGTCGACAACTATAAGAATGCATAATTTGACAACAATTGAGAGATTTATAAGTGTACGGTTACTGATATTTATGTCGATACCCATTAAAAGTGACAATATTTCATATGTTTTGGTGCTGTATTTGTTGTCTGCATCTATAAATGGTGCCAATATCTATCCTTTTTTATGATACTTCTGTGCCAGCATGAACATTTTATTCTGATGATGGATAATTTGACACTGTATAAGTCTACGGTTACTTATATTTGTGTCGATAACAATAAAAGGCGACAATATTTCTTTCTTTTTATTGATATTCTTGTACCGGCTTGGTAATTGAGTACTTTTTGTACCTAAAGATTGATTGTTAGACATTAGAGTGAAGGATTTTAAGTTTCAAATTGCTATATGTGTTGTACTCATCAATATAGGGTGCCAACATTGACCTTTTTCTTGGTTATTCCATACCGGCATCATATTTTATTCTTTTGGTTCATAGTTTTCAGTCTACGGAGACTAAAACTTTGTCGACACATATAAAAAGTGCCAATATTTCTTCTTTTATATGATATTTAGGTACTGGTCTGATAAATGAGTACTGTTATGCCTCATGCTGGTGTGTTGGAGTTAAATTATATTTATTATTTTTTTTTTTTTTTTTTTTTTTTTTTTTTTTTTAAGGGTTAGGGTTAGGGTTGTTAAATACTTTGGTGTACTGCTGTCAAATGTCAGCATTTAATTAATCTAGGTGAAAAAAGCTAGAATTTTCAGTTTGGACAACATTCAGATAGCCATCTTTAAATTTGTTAATTACTTTTTATATTAACTAGGATTTTCATAAAACTATACTTGGATTTTCATCAAACTTTACAGCTATCTCAGTTTAATATTGATCTTACTGAATCCCAGGCTGTTATGGGTTAGGGTTAGGGTTAGGGTTAGGGTTAGGGTTAGGGTTAGGGTTAGGGTTAGGGTTAGGGTTAGGGTTAGGGTTAGGGTTAGGGTTTAGGTTAGAGGGTTAGGGTTAGGGTTAGGGTTAGGGTTAGGGTTAGGGTTAGGGTTAGGGTTAGGGTTAGGAAGGGACTTTGACGAGATTCGTGCACCTTTGACTTCTGCGCATGTGTGCACCTTTTCACTTCTGCGCATGCCTGAGGGTTTTGGTTTGGGTTTGGATTATAGTAAGGGTTTTCTATAATAGTATACCTCATTTGCATATTGTGAAGTAGGGAGATAATCCTATTTGGAATATAAGCAAATTTTGTTTTAGCGTAGCTCTTTCGTTAGTGGTCCGATTTATGAACTGTTAAGCGTTTTAGAAAGATAATTTAATTGCGCACATTTTGGTGCCTTAATATTGAAGATGTATTTGGGAATTCAAATGTAATAGGCCCTGACTTATGTGTTAGTACAACAGTCCAATGTGCTCCACCTAATAAATTAAAAAGATAGCCTTCCATGAAGGAGCTTAAGTGTGAAGTTGCAATATTTGTTGTATTCATCAATATCTGGGGCCAGTATCAATTTGTTCTACCATTTTGTTTTCATTGTCACGGTTGGCCAATACATGTCACGTGACATTTAAATTTATAACATAAGCAGCACCGCTTTCTTAATATGGCGAATAGCTGTATCCTGCAATTGTTTTTGAAAAGACATGAAAACGAGGAGCGACCAAAGTGTAACTAAAAAAAAAAACTGTGCATAGGCCGATATAATTCTTAGTGAAGGATCGACTGCGCATGCGCAAGAAAAAAAATTATAACGAAGAATTATGAAATTTAAGGATAAACTTAAAAACTTATAAGTTGGAAAAAGAAAAGGATATAAAACATGGAAACATACAGTATGGAACCTTCAGTATGCAGGAATTTTAAGTGATCGTCATTTGTCGCGGTGAAAACTTATCAGTATTTGTTGATTATTTTGCGAGTGTCGATAAAGCATTATAATTAAAATTAGACTTTTTGAAATTCGAAACTTGACTGCGCATGCGCGGAAATAATTCTTAATCAAGAAAAAAACCAAATTTAGATCCGCAAAAAAAATATTCTGCTAATACAGTCGACCGGTCAAAATCTACATGATCTCCTTATGTTGCGGGTGAATAGGAGTACAGGTCTTTTGAATTTTTAAAGATTTATTTATAATTACTTCCTGTATTTGGAACTGGTTGGCTAACTGACAGCTACATACATGAGTTTAAGTGTCAAGCTGCTATATTTGTCGTATTCATCAATATCTTGGGCCAATATTTACCCTTTTTCTTGAATATTCTCTACCGGCATAATAATTTTATTCTTTATGTACCTCGCGATGAAAAGTTTTTCAAAATTAAGCGCTCGTAAGTCTACGGTTACACTAAAACTTTTGTCGACAAGAATAAAAAGAGCCAATATTTCTTCTCTTGAATGATATTCTGGTACTGACCTTATAATTGAGTACTTTTAAATACATCCTGATGGGTTGTTTGACATTAAATGGGAATGAAAACAAGTTTAAATAACAAAATTTGTTGTCGGTATCAACAAAAGGTGCCAACATCTTCCTTTTTCCTGATTTTTCTTGTCCAGCATCATTATTTGAATCTAAGAATGAAAAGTTTGACACAAATTGAGAGATTTATAAGTGTACGGTTACTGATTTTTATGTCGTGAAACAATTAAAAGCGACACTATTTCATCTTTGTTATAATATTCTTGTACTGGCCTGGTAATAGAGGACATTTGATACATTCAAATTTATTGTCAGACATAAAAGTGAAAGAATAAAGGTTTTGAAGTGCTATATTTGTTGCATTCAGCAATATAGGGTGCCAATATTGACCATTTTTCTTGGTTATTACTTACCGGCATTAACATTTTATCCTTTCGGTACCTGAGGATTGATAGTTTTACACAGGTTTGGAGTTTACGGTTACTAAAACTTTTGTCGACAACTATAAGAATGCATAATTTGACAACAATTGAGAGATTTATAAGTGTACGGTTACTGATATTTATGTCGATACCCATTAAAAGTGACAATATTTCATATGTTTTGGTGCTGTATTTGTTGTCTGCATCTATAAATGGTGCCAATATCTATCCTTTTTATGATACTTCTGTGCCAGCATGAACATTTTATTCTGATGATGGATAATTTGACACTGTATAAGTCACGGTTACTTATATTTGTGTCGATAACAATAAAAGGCGACAATATTTCTTTCTTTTTATTGATATTCTTGTACCGGCTTGGTAATTGAGTACTTTTTGTACCTAAAGATTGATTGTTAGACATTAGAGTGAAGGATTTTAAGTTTCAAATTGCTATATGTGTTGTACTCATCAATATAGGGTGCCAACATTGACCTTTTTCTTGGTTATTCCATACCGCATCATATTTTATTCTTTTTGGTTCATAGTTTTCAGTCTTTGTCGACACATATAAAAAGTGCCAATATTTCTTCTTTTATATGATATTTAGGTACTGGTCTGATAAATGAGTACTGTTATGCCTCATGCTGGAGTGTTGGAGTTAAATTATATTTATTATTTTTTTTTTTTTTTTTTTTTTTTTTAAGGGTTAGGGTTAGGGTTGTTAAATACTTTGGTGTACTGCTGTCAAATGTCAGCATTTAATTAATCTAGGTGAAAAAAAGCTAGAATTTTCAGTTTGGACAACATTCAGATAGCCATCTTTAAATTTGTTAATTACTTTTTTATATTAACTAGGATTTTCATAAAACTATACTTGGATTTTCATCAAACTTTACAGCTATCTCAGTTTAATATTGATCTTACTGAATCCCAGGCTGTTATGTACTTTGGTGTACTGCTGTCAAATGTCAGCATTTTATTAATCTAGGTGAAAAAAAACTAGAATTTTCAGTTTGGACAACATTCAGATAGCCATCTTTAAATTTGTTTATTACTTTTCATATTAACTGGGATTTTAATAAAACTATACAGCTATCTTAGTTATATATTGGTCTTACTAAATCCCAGGTTGTTATGTAGTTTGGTGTATTACAGTCAAATGCAACATTTAATTAATTTAGGTGAAAAAGGTAGAATTTTCAGTTTCGACAACATTCAGATAGCCATCTTTAAATTTCTTTATTCCTTTTCATATTAACTGGGATTTTAATAAAACTATACAGCTATCTTAGTTATATATTGATCTTACTAAATCCCAGGTTGTTATGTAGTTTGGTGTATTACAGTCAAATGCAACATTTAGTTAATTTAGGTGAAAAAGGTAGAATTTTCAGTTCCGACAACATTCAGATAGCCATCTTTAAATTTGTTTATTTCTTTTCATATTAACTGGGATTTTAATAAAACTATACAGCTATCTTAGTTATATATTGATCTTACTAAATCCCAGGTTGTTATGTAGTTTGGTGTATTACAGTCAAATGCAACATTTAGTTAATTTAGGTGAAAAAGGTAGAATTTTCAGTTTCGACAACATTCAGATAGCCATCTTTAAATTTGTTTATTACTTTTTCATATTAACTGGGATTTTAATAAAACTATACAGCTATCTTAGTTATATATTGATCTTACTAAATCCCAGGTTGTTATGTAGTTTGGTGTATTACAGTCAAATGCAACATTTAATTAATTTAGGTGAAAAAGGTAGAATTTTCAGTTTCGACAACATTCAGATAGCCATCTTTAAATTTGTTTATTCCTTTTCATATTAACTGGGATTTTAATAAAACTATACAGCTATCTTAGTTATATATTGATCTTACTTAATACAATGTTATGTAGTTTGGTGTATTGCTATCAAATGTAAGGATTCAATTCATCTTAGTAAAAAAAATCTAGAATTTTCAGATCGGACTGAATGTAGATAGTCATCTTTAATTTTTTTCATAGCCTTTTCAAATCAACTTGGACTTTCATAAAACTGTACAGATATCTTACTTATATATTGATCTTACTGAATCTCAGGTTATTTTGTAGTTTGGTGAATTGCGGTCAAGTTCAAGGATTTAATTAATCTAGGTTAATAAAGAACTAGAATTTTTAATTCGCACTGAATGCAGATAGTCATCTTTAAATATTTTTATAACTTTTTCAAATCAACTTGGATTTTCATTAAACTTTACAGCTATCTCAGTTAAATGTTGATCTTACTGAATCCCAGGCTGTTATGTACTTTGGTGTACTGCTGTCAAATGTCAGCATTTAATTAATCTAGGTGAAAAAAAACTAGAATTTTCAGTTTGGACAACATTCAGATAGCCATCTTTAAATTTGTTTATTACTTTTTCATATTAACTGGGATTTTAATAAAACTATACAGCTATCTTAGTTATATATTGGTCTTACTAAATCCCAGGTTGTTATGTAGTTTGGTGTATTACAGTCAAATGCAACATTTAATTAATTTAGGTGAAAAAAGGTAGAATTTTCAGTTTCGACAACATTCAGATAGCCATCTTTAAATTTCTTTATTCCTTTTTCATATTAACTGGGATTTTAATAAAACTATACAGCTATCTTAGTTATATATTGATCTTACTAAATCCCAGGTTGTTATGTAGTTTGGTGTATTACAGTCAAATGCAACATTTAGTTAATTTAGGTGAAAAAAGGTAGAATTTTCAGTTTCGACAACATTCAGATAGCCATCTTTAAATTTGTTTATTACTTTTCATATTAACTGGGATTTTAATAAAACTATACAGCTATCTTAGTTATATATTGATCTTACTAAATCCCAGGTTGTTATGTAGTTTGGTGTATTACAGTCAAATGCAACATTTAGTTAATTTAGGTGAAAAAGGTAGAATTTTCAGTTTCGACAACATTCAGATAGCCATCTTTAAATTTGTTTATTACTTTTCATATTAACTGGGATTTTAATAAAACTATACAGCTATCTTAGTTATATATTGATCTTACTAAATCCCAGGTTGTTATGTAGTTTGGTGTATTACAGTCAAATGCAACATTTAATTAATTTAGGTGAAAAGGGTAGAATTTTCAGTTTCGACAACATTCAGATAGGCATCTTTAAATTTGTTTATTACTTTTTCAAAATAACTGGGTTTTTCATAAAACTATACAGCAAGATCATTTATATATTGATCTTACCGAATCCCAGGTTGTTATCTAGTTTTGTGCATTGCTGTCAAAGGTCAGTATTGGGGCATTCAAAAGTTATAGGTCGTTGAAGAAAACCAGTACTGACTTATGTGTCACAAATTGCTGTTACAACAATCCAATGTGCTCCACCTAAAAAATTAAGAAATGATAGCCTTCCGTGAAGGAGTTTAAGTGTCAAGTTGATATATTTGTTGTATTTATCAATATCTGGGTCCAATATTTACCCTTTTTCTTGAATATTCTCTACAGGCATAATCATTTTATTCTTTATGTACCTCAGGATGAAAAGTTTTTAAAATTTAAGCGCTTCGGTTATACTAAAACTTTTGTCGACATAAATAAAAAGTGCCAATATTTCTTCTTTTGAATGCTATTTTAGTACTGGTCTTATAACTGAGTACTTTTAATTACATCCCGATGGGTTGTTTGACATTAAAGGAATGAAAACAAGTTTTAAATAATAAAATTTATTGGTATCACTGAAGTGTACGGCCGCACTTTCCGACCTCACTGAAGAAACGTTTGTGTTATAATTTTTTTTAATGGTCAGGGTTTGGGTTAGGGTCAAGGTTAGTGTTAGAGTTAGAGTTAGGGTCAGGATAGTAACTTTGACGAGGGTAGTGGACTTTGACAAGGGTTAGTGAGGTGCCCTTTTCACTTCTGCGCATGTCTGCCCTTTCTTGTGACTGTGTATGCGTCAGAAATTCCCAAAATATTTCTAAGTACAGAGTATGAAAAGTGCCTTTGACTTCAATCTTGAAACAGGTGTAGAATGGATTTGAATAGAGATATTTTCTTAAAGTTAACTGTTCCGAAAAGATGAAAAGGCGATCTAGAGGATGAAAACTTATTGGTATCACTGAAGTGTACGGCCGCACTTTCCGACCTCACTAAAAAACGTTTGTGTTATAATTTTTTTTTTTTATGGTCAGGGTTTGGGTTAAGGTCAAGGTTAGTGTAAGGGTTAGGGTCAGGGTAGTAACTTTGACGAGGGTAGTGGACTTTGACGAGGGTTAGTGAGGTGCCCTTTTTCACTTCTGCGCATGTCTGCCCTTTCTTGTGACTGTGTATGCGTCAGAAATTTCCAAAAATATTTCTAAGTATAGTATGAAAAGTGCCTTTGATCTCAATCTTCAAACAGGTGTAGAATGGATTTGAATAGATATATTTTCTTAAAATTAACTGTTCCGAAAAGATGAAAAGGCGATCTAGAAGATGGAAACTTATTGGTATCACTGAAGTGTACGGCCGCACTTTCCGACCTCACTGAAGAAACGTTTGTGTTATAACTTTTTTTTTCTCTATATGGTCAGAGTTAGGGTTAGGGTCAGGGTCAGGGTTTGGGTTAGGGTTAGGGTCAGGGTTAGGGTTAGGGTTAGGGTTAGGGTTAGGGTTAGGGTTAGGGTTAGGGTTAGGTTAGGGTTAGGGTTAGGGTTAGGGTTAGGGTTAGGGTTAGGTTAGGGTTAGGGTTAGGGTTAGGGTTAGGGTTAGAAGAAAGTAGCCAACAAGGTGCCAAATTGACGAAAAATTTTCCCAAAATTCTGAATATCGGAATGGCTACGTTCCTAAAAATTTTTTTGCCGTGGTTTGGCTACCACAGTAGCCAAATTAACAGAAAAAAAGTAGCCATTGGGTAGCCATGGTAGCCAAATTAACGGAAAACGGTAGCCATGGCTACCACATGGCTACTGTGGCTACCTTTTTCCGTTAAGGTAGCTACCTTGGCTACCCAATGACTACCTCTTTCCCTTAATTTGTCTACTGCGGTAATTGGCTACTCTTTTGGGATGATATTTGCATGTCATGTTTTTTTTCCATTTTGGGATATTTTAAAGCCATTGGGACCTTAAATATGAAATTTTTTTTTTTACATTTTTTTTTTTTTTTTTTACATCCACTTTCAAAATGTCATAATTTTTATTTGAAAAGAGGGTTTGGCCTAAACTTTTGTAATTTGTTAGGCTGTATGATTGTCTAGATATTGCACATGCCATCAAGTACCAGTACTGTGGGACAACATGATCTCAGCAGGTCAAAGTCATCGCAAAAATCTTGCAGCGGTAATTGGCTACTATAAAGATATTTAGGGTTCCTGCTATTATAAAATTGATCTATTATATTCTGAGACCTCTGATGATAGCTTAGATGAGATCTCCGCAAAATAAAGGAAGAAATTCTAAAAATACACATACTTCATAAAAACACTCATACGAATATTTGTACGCACATTTGTATATGTTTCTGTATGTGCATACATATTTGTTTGTGTACCTTTGTGTATGTGCGTATACAAGTGTGAACGTGTGGATAGATTTGTTATGTGTATACACATATGTGCTTATGTTTTGTATGTGTATACATTTGTGTGTATATGCATGTATATCCTTTTGTGTATGTTTATCCATTTGTATGTTTGTACATGTTTGTGTATATGTGTACGCATTTGTGTATATGTGTACATATTTGTGTATATGTATACACATTTGTGTATGTATTAAAAAAATTTGTATGTGAGCATATACATGTATGTGTATGTGTACAAATGTATGTATGTACATGTTTGTGTATATGTGTACACATTTGTTTTATATGTACTTGTTTGTGTATATGTGTACATTTGTGTATATGTGTACACATTTGTGTATATGTGTACACATTTGTATATGTGCACACCAATGTATATGTATTTAAAATTTTGTATGTGAGCATATACATTTATGTGTATGTGTACAAATGTATGTATGTACATGTTTGTGTATATGTGTACACATTTGTGTTATATGTACTTGTTTGTGTATATGTGTACACATTTGTATATGTGCACACCAATGTGTATATATTTAAAATTTTGTATGTGAGCATATACATTGATGTATAGGTGTACAAATTATGTATGTGTATTCTTTTGTGTATGTGTACATATGTGTGTATAAATGTGTTATACATCAACGTGTTTTCTATAGTCACAATTGGCACTTTTTTGGTTTATGATTGTATAATAATGTAATTTATCAATCTATTCTTGTTTGAGCATCTTTCCATAATATTGTTCTGACATGGCAAATGAAAATAAGTTTGCATTTAAGGCATATATTTATTGTAAGAAGACAAGACCACAGTGTTATTCTGCTATCAGAAAACTTTTGTTAATTGAAAGCTTCTTAAAAAATCCTGAACTGAAAAGACAGCGATATAATTGGCACCATGCAACAAAGAGTCTAAAACATCCAAATCATGATTTTGACAAAATAATAAAGGATCAGCAAACTCAAAATTTGATAAGAAGAAAACAAAACCAACATAGTTTGTGAGCAAACGGTTAATTTCTGGATTTACTCCAAGATTGACTGGCCGTGATGCCATGGTTTTACCTTCAGCAACCTGTAATTAAAAAAAACAGATTTCAAAATTCACAAAACATATCAGAGGAAACATCTGTACCTTTCAATTTTTACACAACAGTCATTTATGACAGATTTTCTTTATACACATGAAAAAAGCATTTGTGCAAACTACATCTCCAACTCCGTATTGCGGTAATGGGCTACGCAAAAGCGTTAATCGGCTACATAAACAGCGGTAATTGGCTACATAAGAGCGGTATTTGGCTACATAAGAGCGGTATTTGGCTACTAAGTAACCATTCACCGCAAATTTGTAGCCATTTACCGCAGCGCTAATTGGATACCTAATAGCGGCAAATGGCTACAATTTAACGGTAAATGGCTACTAAATACCGTTGAATGGATACTTAGTAGCTAAATACCGCTGTTATGTAGCCAATGACCGCTGTTATGTAGCCAATCGACTCTATTGCGTATCCGATTACCGCTGCGGTAATTGACTACTAAGTAACCATTCAACGCAAATTTGTAGCCATTTACCGCAGCGGTAATTGGATACCTAATGGCGGTAAATGGCTACGTTTAAGCGGTATTTGGCTACACAAGAGCGGTATTGGCTACTAGTAACCATTCACCGCAAATTTATAGCCGTCAATTGGCTACTTAATAGCGGTAATTGGCTACTTTGATTGGTTATGCAGATAAGATTTGATCCTTATTTCGTATAATTATCATTTTTCAACAAAATAAAACCATATATACTATATTTTACAATTTTTATATATATACATATATGTATGTATATATATATGTGTGTGTATGTGTGAGTATGTAAACGTGCGTGCATAAATATGTGTAAACAGGTATGTTGCGGTGTGTACACATATATGCATGGATTAGGTTGTATATGTATACATGTATGTATATACGTATGCACATGTATGTATATATGTATATACGTATGCACATGTATGTATATATGTATATATATATGTACAGGTCTAATTGAAAACAACGTTCAAACCTAGGACATGAAGTGTCAGCAGGAAACTGAGGATTTTGGGGATATCAAAGTATATATGCAATAGAGTCGAAGTAATATAGGTGATTTAAAGGATTTTCTAATATGTAACCTATAATATGTGCAACTACTCATGGTTATATATGTCTCTATATAGAGTATGAATGTATAAATGTGTTTGTACATATGTACTCATTCTTGTATGTTTGTTTGAATTCGTGTCTTTATCCAATGAACAATATTACAGATTACCGGTAGTTGGCTACTTGTATGTTAAAACAGGTGAAAATATATATCAGCCTCTATTGACATTATTAATGAAGATTTTCCCAATCTGAAAACTGTGAATGATAGCAATGACTTAATTTTAAATTTTTAATAGTCAATAAGAGAAACAAAATGGAAAACATAACAAAAAATAGTGAGAAAAACACAACTTTAGAAATATTTGCACAATATGGGTAGGTGTACAAAATAGGACAATTTTACGATATGCATGCGGTTATAATCGATCCAAAACTGTTTTGGAAAGCTAAAGCATTGGTCTACTAAAATAATACATCAAAATTGAACAAGAAACTAATTAGTATGCATTTAATCAAATCGATCACTATTGATCAATTGATTAGTGCAACTTGAAAAAGTTAAAAGTTGAAAAATATGTAGTCATCTTCATTCACTCGTTATTTCGTTATATATAATGCTATTCAAATTCTAAAAGCTGTTTTGGAATTCATATATATTTATCTTTTACCCGATATATATGAGAAAACATTAATTGTAAAATTGTAGAAGAATAAAATGTTTGTGCAAACAGTAATTTTGCATGAATTCACCATTTAGCGGTAAAAGGCTACCGTACAAATAGCCTAACCTCTCAGAAATAAAACCTGAGTGACACTTTTTGCAAAGAAAATCTGATAAAGCAATTATCTGACAACAATATATATCAACAACACATTTGTTGGCCCCTAAAAAATAACTTTCCAAAGCCAAAACAGTTATTGGGTAAAAATCAGTCAATTCCCCCTTTTTAAATCCGAAAAAAATTTATAAAAAAAAAACAGAAGATGGGGATAGAACCAAATTTTGTACCATTGCTTGGGATGTCAGGGCCCACATGCCCTATAAATTTCATGCAAATATCTTCAGAAATAAAATTTGGCAAACAACACTATATTTCACTATAATCTAAGGATGCATAAAATAGTAACTGAGTATACCAGGTAGACCACAATATCCGAGAAGTCGTATTTTGGCCCGTGTCCCCCCATTTCAAGGGGAGGGTTAGGGGAGGGTTTGGTGGTATAAAATTACCCCCCTGGCTAACCTCTATTGGCCCTGAAAATTTTTTTTAACCCTCTAAAGGAAAGGCATAGGGTTAGGTTACAACTTTAACGCTATTTTCAGACAAGAAAAACGGAGAGGGTTAGATCGGCTAGGAGGGCCAAATGTGGGCCGCGGGGGGACTTAGATATGACCCCCAAAACGCGGCTAACCGCGTGAAGATATTACCCTAACCCTGACCCAAGTAGCCAAACACCTAACCCCTAAAATGTTCAAACATTTTCCGATAATTAGGGTTAGGTTAGGGTTAGGGTTAGAGGTTAGGGTTAGGGTTAGGGTTAGGGTTAGGGTTAGGGTTAGGTTAGGGTTAGGGTTAGGGTTAGGGTTAGGGTTAGGGTTAGGGTTAGGGTTAGGGTTAGGGTTAGGGAAGGGACTTTGACGAGATTCGTGCACCTTTGACTTCTGCGCATGTGTGCACCTTTTCACTTCTGCGCATGCCTGGAGGATGAAAACTTATTGGTATCACTGAAGTGTACGGCCGCACTTTCCGACCTCACTAAAAACGTTTGTGTTATAATTTTTTTTTATGGTCAGGGTTTGGGTTAAGGTCAAGGTTAGTGTAAGGGTTAGGGTCAGGGTAGTAACTTTGACGAGGGTAGTGGACTTTGACGAGGGTTGAGTGAGGTGCCCTTTTCACTTCTGCGCATGTCTGCCCTTTCTTGTGACTGTGTATGCGTCAGAAATTTCCAAAATATTTCTAAGTATAGTATGAAAAGTGCCTTTGATCTCAATCTTCAAACAGGTGTAGAATGGATTTGAATAGATATATTTTCTTAAAATTAACTGTTCCGAAAAGATGAAAAGGCGATCTAGAAGATGGAAACTTATTGGTATCACTGAAGTGTACGGCCGCACTTTCCGACCTCACTGAAGAAACGTTTGTGTTATAACTTTTTTTTTCTCTATATGGTCAGAGTTAGGGTTAGGGTCAGGGTCAGGGTTTGGGTTAGGGTTAGGGTTAGGGTTAGGGTTAGGGTTAGGGTTAGGGTTAGGGTTAGGGTTAGGGTTAGGGTTAGGGTTAGGGTTAGGGTTAGGGTTAGGGTTAGGGTTAGGGTTAGGGTTAGGGTTAGGGTTAGGGTTAGGGTTAGGGTTAGAAGAAAGTAGCCAACAAGGTGCCAAATTGACGAAAAAATTTTCCGAAAATTCTGAATATCGGAATGGCTACGTTCCTAAATTTTTTTTTGCCGTGGTTTGGCTACCACAGTAGCCAAATCAACAGAAAAAAAGTAGCCATTGGGTAGCCATGGTAGCCAAATTAACGGAAAAACGGTAGCCATGGCTACTACATGGCTACTGTGGCTACCTTTTTCCGTTAAGGTAGCTTCTTAGCTGCCAATACTACCTCTTTTCCTTAATTTGTCTACAGCGGTAATTGGCTACACTTTTGGGATGATATTTGCATGTTATGTTTTTTTTCCATTTTTGGATTTTTTAAAGCCATTGGGACCTTAAATATGGAAACTTTTTTTTTTTACATCCACTTTTTTTTTTTACATCCACTTTCAAAATGTCATAATTTTCATTTGAAAAGAGGAATTGGCCTAAACTTTTGTAAATTGTTAGGCTGTATGATTGTCTAGATATTGCACATGCCATCAAGTACCAGTACTGTGGGACAACATGGTCTCAGCAGGTCAAAGTCATCGCAAAAAACTTGCAGCGGTAATTGGCTACTATAAAGATATTTAGGGTTCCTGCTATTATAAAATTGATCTTTTATATTCTGAGACCTCTGATGATAGCTTAGATGAGATCTCCGCAAAATAAAGGAAGAAATTCTAAAAATACACATACTTATAAAACACTCAAAATTTTACGAA